>CM053785.1:61019047-61329047 GCA_028749045.1 Cupressus sempervirens | reverse complement strand
TGAATCCCAACAATTAGTTCTATTTTGGGGGGAAATTAGATTTAATGATTTTTAGGAATAACTAGGCATTGAAACTGATCCAAATTAGTTGGGATAGTTGTAAGGGATGCTATTAAGTCAAGTTTGAGGCATTGTACAAAGAGAGCAATATTGAGATTGATCAATCGTATGGATTATGTAAAGAGTACCAATAAAAACTTCATTTTTCAAGCATTTGGTGCATGGTGGCTTGACTATCATTGATTTCTTGTAGTCTTATGATCTCATAAGCCCTTTTGGCATATTGTTTGATCAATTCCTAATGCATTGAGATTTTTGAAGTTCATTCCTTTCAAGTTTGTTATCACTACTTTAAGGATTTCATTGTTTTCATTAACAAGTTTGAGTTTCTACTTGAAATGTTGATCATTCCACGAATGTAGGAGTATGAATTTGATGGAATGATCTTGTAACACTATGTACAAATCATAACTAACAATGTTTTGATAGGAAGTTCTAAGGATTGGTGATCACCATTAGAGTTTGTGAAGTAAAGGGCACTAAATTCATGGCTATGGAGCAACATCAAGAGTTCTAGCCATTAGAGGTCAGAATTTAATGATTGGAAGTGCTTTGGTATGTTGGAGACAAGGTGAAAGAACCTTCAATTGAGTATGAAGGTGCTTGGAAGATAAAGATTTAGAAAATTCTACCTTTGAGGGTTTGTAGGAGATTGATTTGGGGATTTTGGGGTTACAAAAGTTTTGGGACTAATTCCTTTTGGATTTGGAACATTTACAACATAAGGAGAGATTGTCCATAATTTGGGGTCTTGGGAATACAAGAAATTTGTAGTTGCTTTGTTAAATTTCCCTCTTTTCATGCATTTTTGAGCCACACTATGGTAACAAAAGAATATGGTCCAAAGGAACACATTGAACCCTTATGATATGTTGTAGCATGGTTTAATGGCTATCTAAATCCACCATTTTTTTGGGGATTATTTTGGAAAGTTTGAGAGGAAAGTTCACTTTTGTGTCATTGTAGGGCTATTGGAAAATTAATTAGGCCTCTAGGATAGTTTGAGGGATTTGGATGTTGGATGTTACTTGAGGACCAAAAATTGGTTGAAACCTTTTTAATCCACCTTGATTTGGCCTAGGACACCCATCCTAATCATTGGAGAGGTGTTGGAGTTGTTTGTGTACTTTTTGCTTTGAAGAGGGTTTGAGGAACCTTGTACTTCCCTTATAGGTTTAAGTGGGATTAACTTGGTTTTGACTTCCACCATCCTTACCTTTGCATCAATATAGAGCCTTTATATCCAACCAATTGTTACAAGTTGGAGAATGTGCTTCATGCATGGCATGCAAGTGATGCATCTACATATGCAATTTTGTCAGCTTGGAAAATTGTATTTGTTCCTGCTAGCTAGGAACAGTTGATTGTTCATTTTATTGTACCTAATCTGATGACAGTTTTACAGGAATTTGCAATCAACCCAGCTAATTAGCAACCAAACCCATTTATTTTGGTTATGCCTTGTTTCTTTCTAAAAATATATGCTATGATATGTTTTTTTAAAATATCTTGTGAACTTTGCCCATTTTTCCTTGTTTGCATTATTTGTGTGCAGGATTTTGAGGTAAGTCACTTAGCATGGGTCGAGTGAGTTTTATTGTTTTATTATTTGGATTTTGGAATATGTATGCATCTGGATCATTTTTTCTATTGTGCTAAGATGTAATAAGCACCTTAAAAAAGATCTCTCTCTATACATACATACATACATACATAGACACACACATGTGTCTATGTATGTATACACACAAACACACACACACACACACACACACACACACACACATGCATAAAGAGAAGCTTCTCTATACATACGTACATAGACACACACATATTTCTATGTGTGTATGTATATACTCATAAATATACATTTAAAGAGAAGCTTCTCTATTCACCTGCTGGGGGAAATATAAAGAGATACAAGTTTAGAAGGGAAAAAAAAAGAACATTTACATAGGTATTTCTTCTCCCCTTGAAAAAACTCATAGAGCAAGAGTGTGAAGATCACAAGGGAATGACATGGCAACAAAATTGTAAAGTAAAGGCACAGAGATCATAAGGGCATGACAACAAAATGTAGAGATCACAAGCAAGGGCATGACAATGAAATGCAACGATCACAAGGGCATGACAATGATGTCTTATATCTCCACTAATCTCCACCAAGGGCATGAGAATGAAATGCATAGATCACAAGGGCACATCAATGAAATTCAACAATCACAAGGGAATGAAAATGAAATCCCCACCAACATTCAAAGATCAGAGCTTTCCACCAACTGTAATGTCCCATTTTTTTGGAGGAGTTAATTATAAGGTTGTCAATTAAAAAAATATATATTACAAGGTAACTTTATAAATTAAATAAAAAAATCTTCTAGAGGTCGCTGGAAGAAGTGGAGAAAAATTAAAAAGGAGGCCGACCTATCAAGGAAAAAAGAATAAATAGGCATTGAGGGCTCATTGCCTATCATCAAGTTTTATTATTGAATTTTTGCTGATGTGTGTTGTGGAGCCTAGGGTTTCTACAAGTAGTCACAATTGGCCATTGAGAACGAAAAATCTCAATTGGTACGCAATTTTGAGGGTGTGAAAGATCACCTGAATTATTACAGCTGTGGGAAGGATATTTCAGTCCTTTCACTTGTGCTTAATTGTTGGTTTGGAGTTTCTAGTGGAGTTGCACTTTCACCATATCATCTTCAGCATTCAACCTCCACCATTTGATCAATCCAAGTTCTTCATTTCAATCTATAGTTGCAACAAGTTCTCAATTGTATACAGCCAGTTAGGGTTTCTCTGTAATGTGCTATGTCATAATGTTTTGGTGCTGAAATTTGCCATATCATTTGTAAAAACATTTGGTTTTCATTTAATGAATACATTGGCACTATTATTTCTTTTATTTCAGCAATATATTTTAGCAGTGTATTAAATTTAGGATTTTGTTTAGTGGCCTATTGGTATGGGTCATTACACCAACGCTCAAAGCTCTCCACCCTCTTTCACGTGAAACTCTCTACAATCGATCAAAACAAATGGGGAATGCTTTATGTTGTGTTTTATTTTTTATTTTTTTGTTTATATTCATGTGAGCATCGCAATTGCAATGCCAATGTCCGTATTGTGACGACATCAGGGGCAATTTCAAAAAAAAAAAAAAATCACCCACAAATTACCTTGTCGTCACAAATTGACATCACAATTTGACCCCAACTGTTGTAGTGTTTGATCATTACCCCATCTATGAAAAGGTGTGGTTGAAGTCTTAATTGGACACTAAGATATTGAGGGGGGCATTGAGGTGAGGGGATGAATCAAGATCTGTAACACTTTAAAACTCTTCAATAATTCTATAATGCATTCACTATATTTACCATCTCATGTCCAATTGCTTATGCATCCATAACTTATATAATCAAATTGTAATAACTTGTAGATTTAATCTATCAATCATGCATGAAAAGTAATCACATGACACAAAGATTTTGGTTACCTAGAAACGCTTCAATATGAAGATCAAACTAGGGTGGGGATTACACCCACAAATTTTCACTATTGCAATATTTAAGTGAACCTATTAGGGTTACAATGTTTGACCATGTCCAATGATCTACCATGTGAGGGGCCTGCCTTGTCAAAATATTTTGAGACTGTTAGATCTTTCCTTCTTAGAGGATTCCACATTTAAAACAAAGTAAGGACTTTGTTAGGAGACTTACAAAGATTTGTTAAGACCACTCTATTAAGAGATTTACCCTGACTCAATCTATTAAAACCAATTTAGTACCTAATCATATATTTGCTCTGATAAGATGATATTGGATCTCCTCTTTCTATTCTAATATGATCTCTGATCTGATAAATATTTTTTGTCCTTCACTACCTGACTAGGTCGCTTGATCTATTATAGAATAACACAACTCTTTGCCTCTTTTGCAATGCTGATACATTCACTCTTGAATTGCATGAATGGCTTGTTCTCTTTTTCATATCACCATACACTTCACCACACCATCTATCGATCTATATTAAAATAGGTCAAGTTTTTCCCTATTTAAAGATTTCATAAAGAGTTTTCTAGATGCTTCGTTGTTTCACCTCTCCATCTCATTCGTCCATCACAAAACATAGGGATCTTTGATCCATGCCACAAAACATGTAAAACTCTCTATAGCAAACTCTACAAATATTAAATATCACGTCCATGTCAACTTGAAACAAGTTACCTCAAATTTTGCATCATTCCTATCTTGAATGTAAATTCTACATTTCTCAACACTTACTATTTCTAACCCTCAACACTCATTGTATATTCTATTGGCACTCAGTCTCTACTATGCTCAGTACCTTCTATATAACTCAGCTTCAACATACTTAAACTGCTTGGTTAACATTAGACTTGGCTTACATTGAAAAATACTCGGGGACCATATACTTGCTCGACTTCAATAGAGCTCGGTATATACAAGTCTTTCTCATGACTCGACCTAAATAGAGTAGTTCAACCATAGTGATGATCATCTGACTCTGCCTAGTAAATGACTTAGTGTATATGGATGATCTCATAGATAATAGAAGTATTAGGAGAAGTAATGGAAAATATAAACCGAACACATCCCTTCTTATGAATGAGGATAATATTGAAGCCATTGAAATGGTAATTAGTCTACTAAAATTTGAATTTCAGTCAAATATAATTATTTCTTATAAAGTTCCCAAAATTACAAATAATCTATTTGAAAATAAATCAATACCTACCAATATACACCATTTCCATTTTCATATATCTTAAAAGCTATAAATCAAATCCGCAGTTGAAATTATATATAAATTACAAATTTTGTTTAAAAAATATTTCCATCAAACAACCATTCCCAAATATAACTCTTGGTGTAGGAGCACCCACATAAAGTATTTAGGTCAAAGTTTTATATAAAGTATTTAGGTCAAGTTTTATGTATTTAGGTCAAGTTTTATGCATGAGCCGACTTGAAAATTTTATCTTGATTTCATCATTAGGATAAGATAAGGGTATGTGCAGGATCATGGTGTACCAAACTATGGCCTTAAGTGGCAGTGAAAAATCAGAAAATCAGGGTTATGTCAACTTGACACATAATTTTAAAGTGGTTATGGACTTTATATCAAAAAGTTTTAAGAAAATAATCTGTAAGAAATTGAATTTAGTTTCTAAACTACTAGGCCTTATCAGGAGAAAAAAATAATTGATTGGTCAAAAGGTTGAATTTTAATGCAGTACTACAAAAATTTCAGGGCAAAAATAAAAAGTAGGTGTATGTCTGACCACCTTAATCAAAATCAAATGATAATATTTTTTTAATATAATTATAGATATGAAAAGTAGACTCATGCCCGGATGTGACGCATATTTTTTGATATTTTTATTCCAAATAAATAATTAAATATGAATTTTTTACCAAAACTTTTTCGGAAAAAAAAAAAGTCCCGTGTCTGACCACCTTAATTAATAGAAAATTTTACCAAATTTTATTTTATTTTATTTTTTCTTATACTAGGCGAAGCATAGAATGTGACGCAACTTTTAGATTTAAAAAATGTTATACTGTTTGAAAATTATAGCTGTTTTTCAATCAGTATGTCAATCAGCACTTTACAATAATCTTCATTGATAATTAACTAATAAATAGTTATCGATCTCAGAATTTGACAAAAATTATATTGATGGAATCTTCAGAGCGATATTAAAAAACTCTTTTCATTTTATTCAATTTCAATCAAAATAACATTGTCAGACGACTACCCGAAGTCTGAGTATTACTAAAACCCTCTTCAAACACGTCTTTTGGGTTGACCGGGTAGGCTTGGTAAATACCAAGCCTAATCGGATATCGGATTTGAAATCGGATATCGGATTTCAAATCGGATATCAGATTTGAAATCGGATATCGGATTTCAAATCAGATATACGATTTGAAATCGGATATCCGATATGGCTAGGTGAATTTTGGTGGGAAATTTGAAATCCCAACCCATTTTGGAGGGAAAACCGGATTTAAGACTTATAGCTTATGATTTATAAATTATTTTTGTTATATTACTATGTAAATATGTATTATAATATATATATATATATATTATAACGTAATGTAAAGATATAACATATAATATATTAATATATAATAATATATTATGTTATTCTCATTATAATCTATAAATATAATTTATATTATTATTATTTTTACTAAATATAATAACGTAATATTTTTATTAAATATAATAAAGTAATATATATATATATATATATATATATATATATATATATATATATATAACGTAATATTTTTATTAAATATAATAACCTTATATATATGTTATTAATATATATAATAACGTAATATATATATATAAGTATGTTATTAATATATATATAATAACGTAATATTTTTATTAAATATAATAAAGTTATGTGTGTGTGTGTGTGTGTGTGTGTGTGTGTGTGTGTGTGTGTGTGTGTGTGTGTGTGTGTGTGTGTGTGTGTTATTAATATATATAATAACGTAATATATATTATAACATAATATTTTATAGCTTATAATTTATATAAAAAAAAAATTATATTACTATGTAAATATGTATTATAATATATATATATATATATATATATATATATATATATATATATAATAACGTAATGTAAAGATATAACATATAATATATTAATATATAATAATATATTATGTTATTCTCATTATAATCTATAAATATAATTTATATTATTATTATTTTTACTAAAGATAATAACGTAATATATATATATATATATAAGTATGTTATTAATATATATATAATAACATAATATTTTTATTAAATATAATAACCATATATATGTGTGTGTGTGTGTGTGTGTGTGTGTGTGTGTTATTAATATATATTATTATATTAATATGTATGTTATTAATATATATGTATATTATTAATATATATGAGTCAAAGGGGGTCATAGGTTGACCTATGACCCCCTTCGACCCATTACATAACAACATATGTCCCTAGGGGTCCTAGGAACCCTAGTGACATATTAGAATCATTCTTATGGGTCGAAGGAGGTCATAGGTTGACCTATGAACCCTTTCGACGCATTACATTACGACATATGTCCCTAGGGGTCCTAGGACCCCTAAGGACATATTAGAATCGTTCTTATGGGTCAAAGGGGGTCATAGGTTGACCTATGACCTCATTCAACCCATTAAATGATGACATATGTCCCTAGGGTTTTAGGACCCATAGGGACATATTAGAATCGTTCTTATGGGTCAAAGGGGGTCATATGTTGACCTATGACCCCCTTCGACCCATTAAATGATGACATATGTCCCTAGGGGTCCTAGGACCCCTAGGGACATATTAGAATCGTCCATATGGGTCAAAGGGCGTCATAGGTTGACCTATGACCCCCTTTGACCCATTACATGACAACATATGTCCCTAGGGGTCCTAGCACCCCTAGGGACATATTAGAATCATTCATATGGGTTGAAGGGGCTCATAGGTTGACTTATGATCCCCTTCGACCCATTACATAATGACATATGTCCCTAGAGGTCCTAGGACCCCTAGGGACATATTAGAATCATTCTTATGGGTCGAAGGGGGTCATAGGTTGACCTATGACCCCCTTCGACACATTACATGATGACATATGTCCCTAGGGGTCTTGGGACCCCTAGGGACATATTAGAATCGTTCATATGGGTCAAAGGGGGTCATAGGTTGACCTATGACACCCTTCGACCCATTACATGAAGACATTTGTCCCTAGGGTTCCTAAGACCCCTAGGGACATATTAGAATCGTTCATATGGGTCAAAGGAGGTCATAGGGTGACCTAAGACCCCCTTCGACCCATTAAACGATGACATATATCCCTAGGGGTTCTAGGACCCATAGGGACATATTAGAATTATTCATATGGATCAAAGGAGATCATAGGTTGACCTATGAACCCCTTCGACCCATTAAATGATGACATATGTCCCTAGGGGTCCTAGGACCCATAGGGATATATTAGAATTGTTCATATGGATCAAAGGGAGTCATAGGCTGACCTATGACCCCCTTCGACCCATTAAATGATGACATATGTCCCTAAGGGTCCTAGGACGCCTAGGGACATATTATAATTGTTCATATGGGTCAAAGGAGGTCATAGGTTGACCTATGACCCCCTTTGACTCATTACATGACAACATATGTCCTGAGGACCCCTAGGGACATATGAGAATAATTTTTATGGGTCAAAGGGGGTCATAGGTTGACCTATGACCCCATTCAACACATTACATGACGGCATATGTCCCTAGGGGTCCTAGGTCCCCTAGGAACATATTAGAATCATTCATATGGGTCGAAGGGGGTCATAGGTTGACCAATGATCCTCTTCGACCCATTAAATGACGACATATGTACCTAGGGGTCCTAGGACCACTAGGGACATATTAGAATTGTTCATATGGGTCAAAGGGGGTCATAGATTGACCTATGACCCCCTTTGACCCATTACATGATGACATATGTCCCTACGACCCCTAGGGACATATGAGAATCATTCTTATGGGTCAAAGGGGATCATAGGTTGACCTATGACCCCCTTCAATGCATTACATGATGACATATGTCCCTAGGGGTCCTAGGACCCCTAGGGACATATTAGAATGCTTCTTATGGGTCAAAGGGGGTCATAGGTTGACCTATGACCCCCTTCGACAAATTACATAATGACATATGTCCAAAGGGGTCATAGGTACCCTAGGGACATATTAGAATCATTCTTATGGGTTAAAGGGAGTCATAGGTTGACCTATGACCCCCTTTGACCCTTTACATGATGACATATGTCCTAGGACCCCTAGGGACATATTAGAATCGTTCTTATGGGTCAAAGGGGGTCATAGGGTGACCTATGACACCCTTCAACACATTACATGACGACATATGTCCCTAGGGATCTTAGGACCCCTAGAGACATATTAGAATCATTCTTATGGGTCAAATGGGGTCATAGGTCAACCTATGACCTCCTTTGACCTATTACATGATGACATATGTCCCTATGGGTCATAGGACACCTAGGGACATATTAGAATTGTTCATATGGGTAAAAGGGGGTCATAGGTTGACTTATGACCCCATTTGACCCATTAAATGATGACATATATCACTAGGGCTCCTAGGACCCCTAGGGACATATTAGAATTGTTCATTTGGGTCAAAGGAGGTCATAGGTTGACCTATGACCCCCTTCGACCCATTAAATGATGATATATGTCCCTAGGGGTCCTAGGACCCCTAGGGACATATTAGAATTGTTCATATGGGTCAAAGGGGGTCATAGGTTGACCTATGACCTCTTTTGAACCATTACATGATGACATATGTCCCTAGGACCCCTAGGGACATATGAGAATCGTTCTTATAGGTCAAAGGGTGTCATAGGTTGATCTACAACCCCCTTCGACACATTACATGTCGACATATGTCCCTATGGGTCCTAGGGCCCCTAGGGACATATTAGAATCATTCATATAGGTCGAAGGGGGTCATAGGTTGACCTATGATCCCCTTCGACCCATTAAATGACAACATTTCTCCCTAGGGGTCCTACGACCCCTAGGGACATATGAGAATCGTTCTTATGGGACAAAGGGGGTCATAGGTCATTACATGATGACATATGTCCCTAGAGGTCCTAAGACCCCTAAGGAAGTATTAAAATCATTCTTATGGGTCAAAGGTGGTCATAGGTTGACCTATGACCAGCTTCGACCCATTACATGATGACATATGTCCCTAAGGGTCCTCGAAACCCTAGGGACATATTAGAATCATTCTTAGAGGTCTAAGGGGGTCATAGGTTGACCTATGACCCCCTTTGACCCATTACATGATGACATATGTCCCTAGGAGTCATACGACCCCTTAGGGACATATTAGAATGCTTCTTATGGGTCAAAGGGGGTGATAGGTTGACCTATGACCCCCTTCGACGTATTACATGACGACAGATGTCCAAAGGGGTCCTAGGACCCTTAGAGACATATTGGAATCATTCTTATGGGTCAAAGGGGGTCATAGGTTGACATATGACCCCCTTCGAACCATTAAATGATGACATATGTCCCTAGGGGTCCTAGGACCCCTAAGGACATATTAGAATCATTCATATGGGTCAAAGGGCATCATAGGTTGACCTATGACCCCCTTCGACCCATTAGATGATGACATATGTCCTTATCGGTCAAAGGGGGTCATAGGTTGACTTATGACCCTCTTCAACACATTACATGATGACATATGTCCCTAGGGGTCCTAGGACACCTAAGGACATATTAGAATGCTTCATATGGGTCAAAGGGTGTCTTAGGTTGACCTATGACCTCCTTCGACCCCTTAAATGATGACATATATAGCAAGGGGTCCTAGGACCCCTAGGGACGTATTAGAATCGTTCATATGGGTCAAAGGGGGTCATAGGGTGACCTATCGCCCCCTTCGACCAATTACATGATGACATATGTCCCTAGGGTTCCTAGGACCCCTAGGGACATATAAGAATCGTTCTTATGGGTCTAAGGGGGTCATAGGTTGACCTATGACCCCCTTCGATCCATTACATGATGACATATGTCCCTAAGGGGTCCTAGGAACCCTAGGGACATATTAGAATCGTTCTTATGGGTCAAAGGGGCCCATAGGGGTACCTATGATCCCCTTCGACCTATTAAATGATGACATATGTTTTTAGGGGTCCTAGGACCCCTAGGTAGATATTAGAATAATTTTTATGGGTCGAAGAGGTTCATAAATCAACCTATGAGCCACTTTGACCCATATGAATGATTCTAATATGTCCCTAGGGATCGTAGGACCCCTAGGGACATATGTCATCATGTAATGGGTCGAAGGGGGTCATAGGTCAAACTATGACCCCATTTGACCCATATGAACAATTCTAATATGTCCCTAGGGGTCCTAGGACACCTAGGGACATATGTCATCATGTAATCTGTCGAAGGGGATCATAGGGGTTATAGTTCAACCTATGACGCCCTTGAACCCATAAGAATGATTCTAATATGTCTCTAGGGGTCCTAGGACCGCTAGGGACATATGTCATCATTTAAAGGGTCAAAGGGGATCATAGGAAAACGTATGACCCCCTTTGACCCATAAGAATGATTCTAATATGTCCCTAGGGGTCCTAGGACCGCT
This sequence comes from Cupressus sempervirens, assembly GCA_028749045.1. Classification (NCBI taxonomy): domain Eukaryota; kingdom Viridiplantae; phylum Streptophyta; class Pinopsida; order Cupressales; family Cupressaceae; genus Cupressus; species Cupressus sempervirens. The sequence goes on along the minus strand of CM053785.1, from coordinate 61,317,731 downwards.
AGGTACATATGTCATCATTTAATAGGTCGAAGGGGGTCATAGGTCAACCTATGACCCCCTTTGACCCATATGAAGCATTCTAATATGTTCGTAGGGGTCCTAGGATCCCTAAGGACATATGTCGTCATGTAATGGTTCGAAGGGGGTCATAGGTCACCCTATGACCCCCTTTGACCCATAAGAACAATTCTAATATGTCCCTAGGGGTCCTAGGACCCCTAGGGACATATCTTGTCATTTAATGGGTAAAAGGGGGTCATAGGTCATCATATGACCCCGTTTGACCCATATGAAGCATTCTAATATGTCCTTAAGGGTCTTAGGACCCCTAGGGACATATGTCATCATGTAATGTGTCAAAGGTGGTCATAGGTCAACCTATGACCCCCTTTGACCCATAAGAATGATTCTAATATGTCCCTAGGGGTCCTAGGACCCCTAGGGATATATGTCGTCATTTAATGGGTTGAAGGGGGTCATAAGTCAACTTATGACACCCTTTGACCCATATGAAGCATTCTAATATGTCCCTAGGACCCCTAGGGACATATGTCATCATTTAATGGGTTGATGGGGGTCATAGGTCACCCTATGACCCCCTTTGACCCATAAGAACGATTCTAATATCTCCTTGGGCGTCCTAGGACCCCTAGGGACATATGTCGTCATGTAATTGGTCGAAAGGGGTCATAGGTCAACCTATGACCCCCTTTGACCCATAAGAACGATTCTAATATGTCCCTAGGGGTCCTAGGACCCCTAAGGACATATGTCATCATTTAATGGATCGGAGGGGGTCATAGGTCAACCTATGACCCCCTTTGACCCATATGAAGCATTCTAATATGTTCGTAGGGGTCCTAGGATCCCTAAGGACATATGTCGTCATGTAATGGTTCGAGGGGGGTCATAGGTCACCCTATGACCCCCTTTGACCCATAAGAACAATTCTAATATGTCCATAGGGGTCCTAGGACCCCTAGGGACATATCTTGTCATTTAATGGGTAAAAGGGGGTCATAGGTCATCATATGACCCCATTTGACCCATATGAAGCATTCTAATATGTCCCTAACGGTCTTAGGACCCCTAGGGACATATGTCATCATGTAATGTGTCGAAGGTGGTCATAGGTCAACCTATGACTCCCTTTGACCCATATGAATGATTCTAATATGTCCCTAGGGGTCCTAAGACCCCTAAGAACATATGTCATCATTTAATGGGTCGAAGGGGATCATAGGTCAACCTATGACCCCCTTTGATCCATATGAACGATTCTAATATGTCCCTACGGGTCCTAGGACCCCTAGGGACATATGTCATCATATAATGGGTCGAAGGGGGTCATAGGTTGAGACCCATATGAAAGATTCTAATATGTCCCTAGGGGTCCTAGGACCCCTAGGGACTATGTCATCATGTAATGGGTCGTGAACAATTCTAAGACGTTCCTAGGGGTCCTAGGACCCCTAGGAAAATATGTCATCATGTAATTGGTCAAAGGGGGTCATAGGTCAACCTATGACCCCCTTTGACTCATAAGAATGATTCTAATATGTCCCTAGGGCTCCTAGGACCCCTAGGGACATATGTCATCATTTAATGGTTCAAAGGGGGTCATAGGTCAACCTATGACCCCCTTTGACCCATATGAACGAATCTAATATGTTCCTAGGGGTCCTAAGACCCCTAGGGACATACGTCGTCATGTAATATGTCGAAGGGGGTTAGAGGTTAACCTGTGACCTCCTTTGAGCCATAAAAATTATTCTAATATGTCCCTAGGGGTCCTAGGACCCCTAGGGAGATATGTCGTCATTTGATGGGTTGAAGAGGGTCATATGTCAACCTATGACCCGCTTTGACCCATATGAAGTATTCTAATATGTCCCTAGGGGTCCTAGGACCCCTATGGACATATGTCGTCAAGTAATGGGTCGAAGGGGGTCATAGATCACCCTATGACTCCCTTTGACCGATTAGAAGGATTCTAATATGTCCCTAGGGGTCTTAGGACCCCTAGGGACATATGTAGTCATGTAATGGTTCAAAGGGGATTATAGGTCAACCTATGACCCCCTTTGACCCATAAGAATGATTGTAATATGTCCTTAGGGATCGTAACACCCCTGGGGACAAATGTCATCATTTAACGGGTTGAAGGGGGTCATAGGTCAACCTATGACCCCCGTTGATCCATAAGAACAATTCTAATATGTCCCTAGGGGTCCTAGGATCGGTAGGGACATATGTTGTCATTTAATGGGTCAAACGGGGTCATTGGTAAACCTATGACCTCCTTTGACCCATATGAACGATTCTAATATGTCCCGAGGGATCCTAGGACCCCTGGGGACATATGTCATCATGTAATGGGTTGAACAGGGTCATAGGTCAATCTATGACCCCCTTTAACCCATATGAATGATTCTAATATGTCCCTAGGGATCCTAGGACCCCTGGGGACATATGTCGTCATGTAATGGGTTGAAGATTCTAATATGTCCCTAGGGGTCCTAGGACCCCTAGGGATATATGTTGTCATTTAATGGGTCGAAGGGGGTCATAGGTCACCTATGACCCCCTTTGACCCATATGAAACATTCTAATATGTCCCTAGGGGTCCTAGGACCCCTAGGGACATATGTCGTCATGTAAATGTCGTCATGTAATGGGTCAGAGGGGGTTAGAGGTCAACCTATGACCCCCTGTGACCCATAAGAATGATTGTAATATGTCCCTAGGGGTCCTAGGACCCCTAGCTATATATGTCATCATTTAATGGGTCGAAGGGGGTCATAGGTTAACCTATGACACCGTTTGACCCAAATGAAGCATTCTAATATGTCCCTAGGTGTCCTAGGACCCCTAGGGACATATGTCGTCATGTAATGTGTCGAAGAGGGTCATATATCAGCGTATGACCCCCTTTGACCCATAAGAACGATTCTAATATGTCCTTAGGGGTCCTAAGACCCCTAGGGACATATGTCGTCATCTAATGGGTCGAGGGGGTCATAGGTCACCCTATGAGCCCCTTTGACCCATAAGAATGATTCTAATATGTCCCTAGGGGTTCTAGGACCCCTACAGACATATGTCATCATTTAATGGGTCAAAGAGTGACCCATATGAAGCATTCTAATATGTCCCTAGGTGTCCTAGGACCCCTAGGGACATATGTCATCATGTAATGTGTCAAAGGGGGTCATAGTTCACCCTATGACCCCCTTCAAACCATATGAAAGATTCTAATATGTCCCTAGGGGTCTTAGGACCCTTAGGGACATATGTCATCGTGGAATGTGTCGAAGGGGGTCATATGTCACCCTATGATTCCCTTTGACCCATATGAATGATTATAATATGTCCCTAGGGGTCTTAGGACCCCTAAGGACATATGTCATCGTGGAATGTGTTGAAGGTGGTCATTGGTCACCCTATGACCCCCTTCGACCCATATGAATGATTCTAATATGTCCCTAAGGGTCCTAGGACCCCTAGGGACAAATGTCGTCTTGTAATATGTCGAAAGGGTTCATAGGTCATCCTGTGACCCCCTTCGACCCATATAAACTATTCTAATATGTCCCTAGGGGTCCTAGGATCCCTTAGGGACATATGTCATCATGGAATCTGTCGAAAGGGGTCATAGGTCATCCTGTGAGCCCTTTTGACCCATATAAATGACTCCACTAGAAATAATATAGTAAAAATAATAATAATATAGTATAACAATCATATATATATATATATAATTTATAGATTATAATAATAATAACATAATATATTATATATTATAATTTACATATGATAATAATAATAATAATATATTATAGATTATAATTTATATATGATAATAATAATAATATGTATTAATAACATATATATAATATATTACGTTATTATATTTAATAAAAATATAGTAAATATAATAATAATATATTATAATAATATATATTATATTTATAGATAATAATAATAATAATAACATAATATATTATTATATATTAATAGATTATATATTATATCTTTACATTACGTTATATATATATAATATTATATTATATTATTATATAATATATAGATTATATATTATTTTATATATAATAGTTATGTTATTATATTATATATTTATAGATTATATATTATATCTTTACATATTTCATAACTCAAATTAGTTATATCACTTACAAATTTGTTTTTCCCTCTAATTTTTGTCCCTTTTCCCTCCAATTTTTATGCCGCCGATATCCGATATGAGATCCGATATCCGATCTCATATCGGATATCCGATAAGGCTTGGGCCTTACTTTCCAGGTTTGGTACCTGGATAGGTGAAAAAAAGTCAGAGCGGATTTTGAAGCGCTTTTAGACGTGTTCAAACTCTATTTTTTTCACATTGCCACTTTTTGGCACACCATGATCCTGCACATACCCATAATTTTCTTGGGATTTGTATAGATCATTGTGGGGTCATTCTTCCCCATTCTATACTGATCTAGAATTTTCTATAAGTTTTTTTTTCCTATTTTGTAATAATCTAGAAGATTTTGTAGATTATCTTAGCAAGTATAAATAGAATTTTAGGTTTAGGTTTAGGTCAAGCTTGAGAGAAAAGTTTCTGGATACAAAGTTACAAAGAGAAGAAATTTGCAGGAATAGCTAATGTATGTACTGTTCATTTGATAAATTAAATAAACGAATTTTATAATCTATCTCTTGTTGGTGCTAGTTCCTATTGCTATTTGTTTGCTTCCGTTGTGTTTTACCTCTGCATCATTTTTGGTATCAAAGCTTGGGGAAAGCTCTTGAGGCAATTAGATTTTATGTCTGGATCGGAGTCAAAAGCTGAAACATCAAACATGGTCACCAATGCTGAACTAGCAAAGAAGATGCAAGAACAAGAGAAAATCAATAAGTGGTTATTAGATGAATTTGAGAAGATGAAGGGATGGATGGAAAAGAAAGCAAAGGTTTCCTCAGAGCAAGAGGAAGAAGGGGAAGAAGAGGATACCCCAGAGAAGGAGGTGGTTAACTTACCTACAGACCAGAGATACTTTATAGAAGCCCTTGAGAGAGTTGGTAAGAAGGATGCCAAAGGTGACCTACCCATCTTCTCAGGAAAGATGGATGCTAATGTTGTTGTGGATAGGATAGAAACCTTGAACAACCATTTTGAATGTGAAAATATAGTAGAGAAGGATAAGGTAAAAATTGCCAAGTCAAAGTTGAAGGGACCAACCCTCACTTGGTGGAATTTCATTCAAGGAGAAAGGGTCAAAGAAGGTAAGAACATGATAACTTCATGGGAAAGGATGTGTGCCAAGGTGAGAGAAACATACTTACCTGAGGATTATGAAATCAAACTTCATCGAAGGAGACAAAGTTTTAAAAAAAAGGAGCTAGATGTCATTGCCTATATTGAAGAATTTCAAAAATTAAGCTTGAGGTCAAAGCAGAGTGAATGTGAAAGTATAAAAGTTGCTAGATATCTCAATGGATTGAGGTTGAACATTCAAGAAGAACTTAATTTATTATGTCTAGATACAGTACAAAAATGTTATCAACTAGCATTGAAGGTGGAAGCCAAATTGAAAAGAAGGCAAGAACAAAATAGTAGAGGAAGAGGAAGAAATCAAAGGGGAAGAGGAAATTTCCAAGGAAGAGGACAAAACCATGAAGATCATAAGGAGATAATGCAAGAAACCAGTCAAAGTGAAGGAAATTTCAGAGGTAGAAGAGGAAATTCAAGAGGTGGATGTGGTGGTAGAAGGGCAAGTTCAATTGTTTGTTTCAATTGTAATAAGGAGGGACATTATGCATCTAGGTGTCCAGATAGAGCAAGTTCAAGTTCACAAGGTGAAAGAAGAACCCATTTGGTACAAGATGATGACTACCAAGAGAAGGAGATGGCTAAATTAGATAGTGTACCTAAAAGAGGAGAAAGTTTAATGATGAGAAGAACACTTTTGAAAGTGCCTACTACCATGGAACCACCACAAAGGAAAACTATCTTTAGGACTGCTTGCAAATCTAGAGGTAAGGTATGTAAAGTCATTATTGATTCAAGATCTACTGAGAATTTAGTTTCTCTTGAGATGGTTGAGAAGTTAAAACTTAGGAGAATACCTCATCCTTATAAGGTTTCATGGCTAACAAAGGGTCAACAAACTCTCGTAAATGAGCAAGCATGGGTTGATTTTCAAATTGGAAAGTATAAGGGCAGAATTTTGTGTGATATAGTTGATATGGATGCATGCCACCTATTATTTGGTAGGCCCTGGCAGTATGATTTACAGGCACAACATGATGGAAAACTCAATATATACACCATCAAGAAGGATGGAAAGGTGATTAGATTGATTCCATTTGCTGATCATGAGGAAGTGGAAGAAAATAAGGAGAGGGAAGCCAAAATTATGATGGTTAATAAAAATGAATTCTTATGAGACATGAAGGATGAACCTAAGCCTTGTTTTCTTTTGATGCCTAACCCACAACCACAAGAACTCATTGGAAAAGACAAAAAGGAGGTTGAAACAAAGAAGACAATTCCTAATGAAGTGAAAGAACTTTTGGATAAATATGAAGGTTTGATTTCAGGAGGTATGCCAAAATCTTTACCACCTATACGAGACATTAGTCATTGTATTGATTTCATTCCTGGAGCTACTTTACCCAATAAGGCTACATACAAGATGACACCACAACAAAATGAAGAGATTGCGAGACAAGTAAAGGAGTTACTCGATTCTAGCTTGATTACGAAAAGCTTAAGCCCATGTGTTGTACCTATTGTTTTGGCACCTAAGAATGAAAGAACCTAGAGGTTATGCATTGATTCTAGAGCCATTAATAAGATTACAATCAGATATAGGTTTCCAATGCCAAGAATTGAAGATTTGCTTGATTGTTTGGGAGGTGCAAAGTATTTCTCCAAGATTAACTACCATCAAATAAGGATAAGAGTTGGAGATGAGTGGAAGACAACATTCAAAACCAATGATGGATTATATGAATGGAAGGTAATGCCATTTGGACTCTCTAATGCTCCTAGTACCTTTATGAGACTTATGAATGAAATACTCAAGGACTTCAATGGCATGTTTGTCATAGTATATTTAGATGATATATTAATTTTCAGCAAGACAAAGGAAGAACACCTAGAGCACATTGACATGGTTTTGAGAAGACTTCATGAGGAGAAATTGGTAATAAATTTGAAAAAATGTTTGTTTATGCAAGAGGAGTTGACATATCTAGGTTTTGTGATCTCCCAAGGTTTCTTGAAGATGGATAAAGAAAAGGTAAGTGCTATACTATACTGGCCACCCCCAAAAATAGTTGGAGATGTTAGAAGCTTTCATGGTCTTGCTACATTTTATAGAAAATTCATAAGAAATTTCAGTCATATATGTGCTCCTATGTTAGAAACTATTAAAGGAGGAAGGAAGTGTAAGTTTGCATGGAGTCAATCAACAAATGAAGCTTTTGAGTTGCTTAAGAAAAAGGTTAGTGAGCAGTCAATTCTTTCTTTACCTGATTTTAACAAAGTTTTCCAAGTAGAATGTGATGCTAGCAAGGTTGCTATAGGGGCAGTTCTTAGTCAAGAAGGAAAACCAGTGGCTTTCTCAAGTGAAAAACTCAATGAAGCCAAGCAGAAATACTCTTCACATGACTTAGAAATGTATGCATTGGTTCAAGCTCTCAAAAGGTGGAGACATTACTAATTGCCAAAGGAGTTTGTTGTGTATACCAATAACCAAGCACTTAGTTTTCTAAATAGCCAAGACAAATTAAGTCATAGGCACATGAAATGGATGGAGTATTTATAGGCCTATACCTTCACCATCAAGCATAAGAAGGGCATATCAAATAAGGTTGTTGATGCTCTTAGTAGAAGGAATCTGACTGTCTCCCAGATACAGCTAGAAAGTGTGAGAATTGAAGCACTCAAGGACATGTATGTAGCCGATCCAGATTTTGGTGACATCTACAAGGTATGTATGGAGTTTGGTGAGAGATACCATGCTGATTTTCCTAATTTCTTGATACAAGACAAACTTCTTTTCAAAGGAGGACAACTATGTGTACCCAGGTGCTCTATGAGGACAAACATTGTCAAAGAGAAGCATAATGGAACAATGAATTGGTTAGAAGGTACTACTATTGGCCTAAACTTCAGACTGATGTGAGAAACTTTGTGGCAACATGTATGATTTGTCAAAGGGCCAAAGGAAGGACTACAAATGCTGGGCTTTATCAACCTTTGCCAATACCATCTAGACTTTGGGAAAGCATAACGATGGATTTTGTAATGGGGCTGCCACGGACACAAAAGGGGTATGATAGTGTATTTGTTGTATTAGATAGGTTCAGCAAAATGGCTCACTTCTTACCCTGTAAGTCAACCAATGATGCTTCTCATATAGCAAATCTCTTTTTCAAGGAAGTCATAAGGATTCATGGGCTACCCCTCAATATAGTTTCAGACAGGGATGTGAAGTTCGTAGGACACTTTTGGAGAACTTTATGGAGGAAACTTGGAACCAATTTATCATTTTCATCAACCTACCACCCTCAAACTGATGGCCAAATAGAGGTAGTTAATCGAATATTGGGCAATTTGTTAAGAACACTGACAAGACAACATGCAACAAAATGGGATGTAATCCTACCCCAAGCTGAATTTGCATATAATGACTCCATCAATAGAAGTACAGGAAAGTCACCATTTCAAGTGGTATATGAAATTCATCCTAGAGGGATTTTTGAGTTAAGAGATATGAGTTCACAGCAACAAGTTAGTGCCCAAGGAGAAGAATTTGCTATTGCCATAAAAGAAATCCATGATGACGTCAAAGCACAACTCCAAAACACCTCTGACAAGTATAAGAAGCATGCAAATTAGAAACGGAGACATTTAGAATTTGAAGTGGGAGATTTAGTATAGGCAAATCTCAAGAAGGAGAGGCTAACAAAAGCTAAATCTACCAAACTTATGTTGAGAAAACTAGGTCCTTGTAAAATATTAAAGAAGTTTGGACCAAATGCTTATGAGATTCAATTGCCACCTGAGATTGGCATTTCTCCCATCTTCAACATAGCAGACCTCACACCATTCAAAGCACCCATTGAAGAAATTGATACAGGACAGATTGCTGATACAGAAGAAATTCAACATCTACCATTTAAGCAGACACCACAACTAGACAAGATACTTGACACCAAAGACATTAAGCAACGAAAAGGAAAGGAGTCCAATCAGTATTTGATAAAACTCAAAGGTTATTCGGATGTAGATGTTGTGTGGATGACTGAACAAGATATCAAGAAGCAAGGTACCACTCTACAAGAGTTCATCTCAAGTGGGCTTGAGATAAAATTTCCTGGGGAGTATGGTGCAGGAGCACCCACATAAAGTATTTAGGTCAAGTTTTATGTATTTAGGTCAAGTTTTATGCATGAGCCGACTTGAGAAATTTATCTTGATTTCATCATTAGGATAAGATAATTTGCTTGGGATTTGTGTAAATCATTGTGGGGTCATTCTTCCACATTCTATACTGATCTAGGATTTTCTATAAGTTGTTTTTCCTATTTTGTAATAATTTAGAAGGTTTCATAGATTATCTTAGCAAGTATAAATAGAGTTTTAGGTTTAGGTTTAGGTCAAGCTTGAGAGCAAAGTTTCTGGATACAAAGTTTCATATAAAGTTTTTAGGTCAAGTTTTATGTATTTAGGTCAAGTAGGTCAAGTTTTATGCATGAGCTGATTTGAGAAATTTATCTTGATTTCGTCATTAGGATAAGATAATTTTCTTGGGATTTGTACAGATCATTGTGGGGTCATTCTTCCCCATTCTATACTGCTCTAGAATTTTCTAAAGTTGTTTTTCCTATTTTGTAATAATCTAGAAGGTTTCGTAGATTATCTTAGCAAGTATAAATAGAGTTTTAGGTTTAGGTTTAGATCAAGCTTGAGAGCAAAGTTTCTAGATACAAAGTTACGAAGAGAAGAAATCCGCAGGAAGAGCTAATGTATGTACTGTTCATTTGATAAATTAAATAGAAGAATTTTATAATCTATCTCTTGCTGGTGCTAGCTCCTATTGCTATTGTGTTTGCTTACATTGTGTTTTACCTCTGCATCAACTCTCCTTAAATTTTACAATAAATAAGACATACATTACTTGACTACAAATACAAATCCTAAGCAACAAACTTGAAGAAGAAAACACCCTCCAATACCAAACTTATCCATGACTATACAAAATGTTGTGACATCATCAAACCTCTCTAATTATTTATTCACTAATGTGTCTGCCTCCATCAACAACTACCTATACAACTATGGCAGGATCATGATGTTGTAGTCCCTTCTTGTTGTTTCTAATTTAGATTTTATACAGTTTCTTTTTGCATTAAAAAGCTCAAGAATCAACAAGATGAAAAAATTGATACATATAATACCAATTATTCATTTACTAATGTGTCTAAATCCATCATAAACTACCTATACAAACTTACATATACAAGCTATGACAGGAACATGATGCCGTAGTCCCTTCTTGTTGTTTCTAATTTAGATTTTATACAGTTTTCTTTTACATTGTTTTAGATTTCATTATATAGTCCATCATCAGATTAATTGAAAAGCTCAAGAATCAACAAGATGAAAAAATAATACATATAATACCAAATTTTCATTCACTAATGTGTCTACCCCCATCAACAATAACCTATACAAACTATGATTAACAATAACCTATACAAACTATGATAGGAACATGATGCTTTCATCCCTTTTCTTATTATTCTTATTTCTGATTTAGATTTTGTATATATTTTTCTACATTGTTTCAGATTACATTCTACAGTCCATCACGAGAATGATAAAAAGTTCAAAAACCAATAACATAAAAGAAATGAGAAATAGAAACGATCACATGAGCATGGTGGATTACTGATACACACCTATCATTATTTGCTATCTTGTTCTTTCCTTAATTTTATCAAATTTCCACGTACTTTTAACTTCTCAATTTTATTGCAATTTGAAATATTGATTAGAGGATAACAGAATTCGATTAGAATTCAAGGATATCCACATCTCCATTCTCTCCTTCGATGGATATCCTGAAAACACACTATCTTCACCTCTAAACTGATAATGTTTAAACCCTGTTGCATGCGCATTTGTTGATGCTTCCAAAGCATATAACACCATTAGATCTCAAAAATCGTGAATCATGAAGCCGATGACATAAAACTATTGCCCATGGATCATTAATTTATTACACAATTCCCTACGATTCAACATTTTGAGCTACAAATCAATGCAGGGTGCAACATGTAGAGAAATTCAAAAGATATGAATAGAAAAGCCATGAATTGTTCATTGATTACAAGTCCGACTATAAATAAGCACATTCATGAGTTCAACAAATTATAAACAAGTGAGTTCTCCCACAGTATAACTACAAATTCTTCAACATAAACAAATACAAAAATTTACAAGGGAGAAGATTGCCTGCGGATTAAGAAAATGCTAGCTTCGAAATCCTAGGATCCATGATTGTCCGTAGAAACTGAGCTTTCTGCATTTTTCAAAGCCAATCTACATTGCTTTTGCAGCAAATCCAAGGTTTCACAGAACATCTTCACCTCCTGAATCTTAAGAGCATGCCATTTCTGCTGCAATTCCCGGGCCTCTAAAGAATCCAAACCGGTAAACCCCTTCACAGAATTAAGATCATCCATCAATTCTTTCATTCTTCTTGACAAAATGGCTCCTATCCCCATCTCAGGCCCAAAACCTCCAAAGGGTTGAAAACTTGCACCAGCAGAGGAAGCAGCAGCAACACGATTGATTGAGCTCTCAATTGATGCTTTAAGCCTCGATTCTTGATTTTCGAGCAAGATTTTAATATTATCCTTAAAACGCCCACTTTTACTTTTCTGCAATATGCACACTCTATTGTCTTCTATGTTTTCGGTTTCATGAGACACAGAGTTCTGTAGGTTTTGCTCCTCTCCTTCCTTTTCTTTTTCAACTCCACTTCCCCCTGGCTTGGTAATTTCATTGCTTGCGGGGCTTTCAGATCCAGTGTCCCCAGCGTTTTCACCTTCAATTCCCCTAGGGTTTTCACCCGCAGTTTCCGCAGAGTTTTCCCTTTCGTTATCATTTACCACAGGGCTTTCAGCTCCCTTTTCCCCGGGCATTTCAGCAGCATTTTCTCCGGGATTTTCACCTTCGATTTCCATACAATTTTCATTTCCAATTTCCCGTCCATTTCCACTAGAATTTTCATGCTCTAACTCCTTTGGGGTTTCAACTACATTTTCCCTAGACTTTTCATACTCAATAAGCCCTTGGACGCCATTTTTCTTGGGGTTTTCGGAATTTATTCCCGGATCACCTCCATTCTTTCCCCAGATTCGCTTCCACATCCCAAATAAAGCGGACTCCTGAGGAGTCCTGTAAGGAAACTCGTCCTCTGCAATACTGTGCTCCTTAAGCTTGGACTCTATGGCCTGAAACCTCTTCTTCATAGTTCTCATCTTATCATACAGCTGAGAATTACTTACCTCATCACGCAGAGACTCCTTCGCCCGCTGGTAAAACGCCGCCATGTTAATTTCGCCTTCGGGTGAACTGCATTCCAAGAGCGCCATGGAAAGAGAAACCTCCTCATCGCCGGACCATTTCTTAGCAGAATCGCTCACTCTTTTCGCCGGTCTTTTCTTCTTGCGGTTGGATCTGCGACTGGAGCCTTCGGCTGGCGTTTGCTTTGCACTTTCCACCGGCGCAGAGATCTGCATATGGTAAGTTTGCGCCAGGAGTTCCTCCAAGTCGATTCCGCCGGATTTTTTCAGGCTTTTCTTAGATCTCTTCTTCTTTTTCGATTCCTGAAATGGCTCTTCCCCATATCTCCTTAGCATGAGGGCGTCCTTGGTTTTCCTCTTCTTTGAAGATGGCGGTTCATCAGTGGCTATCAAAGTGGGCTTCACAGAAACTTGTTTCCCTTCATCCTCTTCCGGAGACGGAGAGGACGGAGGCGCCTGGTGTGCAGCGGCTCTCATATCTGAATTGCACCGAACTTGGCGGAGAGGAGTCGAACCCGAGACCTCTTAAAGAAGCAAATGCGAGATACAGGGGAAGATGACACGGGTTGGACGCTTATGGAAACCAACGGGCGGGCGGGTGTCTAGTTTGGCCTTCGGTCGGGTGCGAGTGGGAAAGGCCTCGGATGGAACGAGTAGAATTCCTAACTAGGGAACGAGTGAGTCGCTGCCTATGTTTTATTGCAATTTGCTACATCTATCGTTATCTTTCCTCTATGTCTATTGCTCATTAAAAGTTCTAAAAATTGATCGTAAATGTATTAATAGTTGATATCACATATACTAATAATTGATAATATTTTAGTTTTCTTGGTTGTTGATTGGTCCATTTGTACAAAAAAATACTTTTTTGGGTAAGCGGCCACTAGGGGGTCTAGTGGCACGTTTCAGGGGAACATTGTAAAATTGCACTTTTAGACCACCTAACTTTCTACGAGTTCTGTAGAAAGCTCCATAAATGCGAAAAAGCCGAAAGATTAGCTTTAAGGTCTTCACTCACCTACATAAGTTCACTAAAAAAATTGGCAAATTTCGACATACAAATTAGGAACTGTGGTACGCAAAATTAGTCTAAGCGACTATTAGGTTGTTTCCTCTAGTCATCTTGGAGTTGATGATGGTTATGACCCTCCTCAACAAGTGTTAATTGTTAGGGAGGGGGTTCAATGTTGGGCAACATTTTTTCCCTTTCTTTTTTCGTTTATTGTTGTTGTTAGAGAGTTTTGTATTAAACTTAAAGTTATTAACACAACAAAAACTATTGTGTTGTGATATGGGTATCTTAAAAATTGATATAGAATTGATTTATTTTTTGTTCAATAATAACTACCATTTACTACTCTATTATGTCGTTCAAATGCCATAAAAGGTGCGCTGGAGGGTGAAATCGAACAATTGAGTGGGGAGTCATGTGGAGAATCGAGAGGAAGTGTTCGTTAACGGGTGGTTTTGGGTTCCATAAACCGGCATAAGCAAGGCATGTCGTTGATAATGTGATGCATTAGCCCATATTCACCGTTTTTCTAGTTATGTGTTTGTTTATTGTTGGGTAGCTTTAATCCATCCGAATCTAATTAAAATGTTTATGTGCATGCAAAGGACGAGCTTTCAAGGATCGAATAGAATATTATGGTCACATTAGCATTTTTATGATATTTGTGTTATTCTCATAATTAGTACATGTGGTAGTTTTGGTATTTTTATTAATACTTACGTAGTCTAAGTACTATTGTGACAAGTTTTAGTTGTTTTATTAACTAGCGATTAAAAAAATGTATGATCCAATTACAAATTATTATTTTTCTAATTTTATAACAAATTTCATATTTTTTAAAATGTAAATGCAAAAATTGTAAGTTTTTCAATTATAAAGTTTGTTATTACTAATGTGATTGGCATAAATTGTCTTGGGTAAAATAAACATTCATACTAGGGGCTTTGCAACTGTACTTGCAAGCTCCCTGATCTCTATGTGTGTTGCTTTGGTGTCTCTCTCTATGATTTCCTTGGGACTTGCTTTTAATTTCGTGGCCTTACTTTCCACTATTGCTTTTACACCCTTTGCTTTTGGTTTATTGTTTTTTGGTTCTTTGTTATCTTAGATTTTAAGTTGGGTATTATGTAATTGGAGTCAAGCTCTCCTAGCTCCAAGCTTGGTCCACCCGTGCGAGAAGAGAAGACACCAGGGAATGATGAAGCCACTAATTGCATGGATATTGATAGCAATAAAGATGGAGAAACCATGCCAAAGGTTTTAGAGGAAAAACATAAAATTGAGTCTAGACCAACTTATAGTCCATTCGTTGCAGAGCAATCTAGGCCAGAGTGTCCTTCCTCAATGACTTTTAATGGGGGGGTTTTGCAAGAAGGTTGAGTAAGGTGGAGGAACCTCAATCGATGGACATATATTGGATGGGAGAGGAGCCAAGGAAACAAGAGTCATAGGAGATCATGGAGTTGGTAAGAGTGCTCCTCATGACTGTAAAACTCTCTTCATCCCCAAATGAGGACATGGTTAAAAAAATTAGGAAAGAACAACTGCACTTAAAGGATATTGCACAAATTTCTTTGTTTGCATTGATAAAGAATTTCTTGCATCTCATAAATTCTTTGATGATTGGATTTCTATGTAGTGCCTGCCCCTAGTTTACATTTTGCTATCATTGCCAAACTCTTTTAGGCCAGTTTTATGTTTCATGATTAGTAGCATTATCTTGAGATTATCAGATATTGTTTCAGATTCAGTTGATATATGATGAGATTACTTGGTACTCTGTACTTCATGTGTGCATGATGATTATTACAATATTTTTCAGTTATGATGATGTTTAGTTAGATGGATCATTATATGTGTTTTCTTATGGATACTTACCCCATACTACATGTGTATGGTGTGCGTATTTTTTTCTTTATGTATGGCATTTCTGATGTGGTTAAGGAAGGCAATCATAGTCACCTACTAGTCAGGATCTACATGATGCACCACTTCCTACCATTGCTTGTTTAGCTTAGTATATATTGTGTTTGTACATGCGTGGATTTTATGCAGGTTGCAAGTACCGAGTATCGATTTTTTTAAATTGCCAGGATGTGTCATGCCCAAAATACAGGGCATAAACACACCAAATTTTTATTATTTTAAAGTGATAATAGGATTAAATGTAATATATAAGTATTTGAATAGAATTACTTAGCTTACTCATACTCAAGTATAATTACAAAATTTAAGTACCAACCAAAAGCAATTTTTCTTAACATATTTTAAAACTTAAATTGCATAACTATATATATATATATATATATATATATATATATATATATATATATATATATATATATATATATATATATATATATATATATATATATATATATATATATATATATATATATATATATCACCATGTTATAAAATTAACCTCAATCAATTGAATAAGATTTCGAAACATAAGAATGCTGTAGGAAGGTGAAACATCATTACATCTGATTTCAAGAAAACATATGCATAAACTGAAATACTAGAAATATCATAAGCATGCATATTACTCATTTTTTTAATTTTAATTTTAATTTTTCAACAATGCGGTTTAGTCATTTCTCATTCATTTTATTGAACCACCTGATTCAAGGGCTCCATTAGAAAAAAACTAGGAAGAAAACTCAACTTCGTTGCCATTTCAACAATAAGTCTAAATAACATTTTTACACAGGATTTCAATCCTGAGGAGAAACTCCCAATAACTTAATTACAATAACAATTTGAATTTTCTTCTTGGCCCTTAACAAGGGATCCATTTTGAATTCTACAAAGCATCACTGGGATCCTGGAGAGAACGAAAACTGACCAGGTAACAAACAAACAAATCATGAAGACAAATCAGACATTCACTCCCATCCCGAGTTTGCACAACAGGTCCGATATTGAACCAAACTAGGGAGAAGGTGGATTTTTCCAACAGGAGACGTCGGCCACAACACCATAACATATGCCTAATCGGGGCTAAAATTTCAAGAACTTCTATTCTTCCAAAAATGCCCTTTCGAGGCTAATATGACAAGGATTTCCATTCTTACATTCCAAAACTTATACATGGTTTGTGCTAACAAGTAGGGGCCCATAACACCCTACCCTTTCTCCCTTTTTTCGTCCTGAGAAAAGACTCTACACTGTTGGAGTCCAACTAAAGCCTTTCCCCCATACATAGCCACTTCTTCCCTATCCGAAGGTGAGTAATGCCAACACAACCCATACAATCCCTTCGAAATTCAAAGCAAAATACAAAGGAAAGACATTCAAGAAAACCTATTTCAATCCCTCCCAAAACATACTTAACACACATGCAACATACAATTGCAAACACAATATCTTAAACATGAACAAAACATAAACAACATGAGATGAAGTAGTCCTACCTTCAAAATCAGGTTATGAAAAATGAACAAGTTTGAGATGAGCAATCCCTTCCTTCTCCTTCTCCTTCAATCCTCAGTTCTACTCTAAAACTAGATGTTAGGTGAACACTCCAAACCCTCTAAAAAATGCCTCTAAATAAGATAAAAAATCAATCACCTAAAAAGGGAAATATCTTCCCCCACTTGCCTAAAATTCTAGAGGCTTCTAGCTCAACTAGACATAAGGCTAACCTCAAGGTAGAGTTAAAGTCATTCAACCCATGATGAAATCATTCAATTTTCGCACTAAAGCAAAAATAGAGTTTTTGAGTGATCATATAAGTCAACAAAAGAGGCTAGGGAGGTAGAAAATGTCCCCAACCCATACTCATACCCTTTGGGTACTTAGATTTTATGATTTTAGGCTTAAAGGATTAATTAGGGACCTATCAAAAGTTAGAAATTTTTTAGGATTTAATAACCTTCTAAAATATAGATTACTCACTAATCTTGATTAGGGTAATTAACCTTGATTACTCACTGATTAGGAAAAAGGTAACTAACCTAATCTAATTTAGATATTTAGGTTACTCGGTTAATCCTAACTATCATGTTGGAATGCATATATAATTCACGAGTGTCAAGTGACACTATAAAAACACTGTTACGAATCATTAACATTGAAAGATTACAAAATGATACATTCATTCAAACCACGATACAAATGAAACATGAACAACGGGATTTGCATCTTTTGTTAGATTCAACCTTGGTTTTCACAATTGGTACATAGGGTTCAGTTCTGTTTCTCTATTATATTTCTTGGCTAAAATATCCTGCACACTCATTGCACACATCAATAACACAAAAAAATCACATGCATATATGTATATAACGTATCAGGAAAATTACATAAATTAAAACATAAATCTTTTATTTAAGTAATCATTTCTCATTTCTACACACATCTAATCATTAGTAATTACATAATCAATATGACATATAACTTATTCATTAATTCAGATTAAGTATTATAATAATCATCGTTAGGCATGCATATACCTAAACATCATAACATCACCAACAATGAATACCGAACTATCTAAATGCATATAATCATAATCATTGAGGTACCATAATCAATAACATCATCATCAAGTGAAACACCTTGTATCATTGTTAGAGCAAAACAATGTTTAAACGGTCGAGATAACATAGTAGTTCTCCAATCTTTAAGTATTTAAACATAGATGTATCTGTTGATCTCAATTTTCATTAGGACATCTAAAACATACAAGATTACTCCATATCCATTCTAATCTCCTACAATAGATTTAACAAACACATTCATATTTAATAAGTACATGCGAGGAAGGACCTTACAGGATGAGCGTACCCTATCGCATTATCTCAATGGTAAGCGAGGGGAGATAAATTCTTAAGTTCAAATCCTAAACCCTTAAGCCATTTGTCCTAATTGATAATTAGGAAAAGTATCCAAGTCATGTACCCTTAGAATGTGTCAGATGACGTTAATTCGTGATTGTAACCCTTAGTTTGATTTTGTATGTGTTTTACTATGATGGGTTTTCGTATTTTACTTTATGAGTCTTTGGTGAATTTTCTATTAATTAAGTCTAATTAAAAGATTAAATTAATGGTTTGATTTAATAGAAAATTATTATGATATTTTAATATTTAAATATATTTAATTAATTAAATAAACGAATTGAATTTGAAGATAAAAGTTATAGTATGAATTTGAAATGTGATAATATTTATTTAATTTAATAATAATATATTTAGAGTTCATTGTTAAATAATATTATTATTTAAGTTAATAAATAGTTATCAAATTTAATGTTCGAAAATAAATTTAGAAGTGGGAAAAGAAATTAATTTATTAAAAATTTCATGATTGCATGATGCATGCATGAGAATAAATTTGATAAATTAATTTAAAAAAAAGTCAAGTTAAAAATTAAATAAAGTAATTTAATTAATTAATTAATGTGCATGGAAAGGATAAAAAGAAAGATAAATAAAGTTAATAATGAGTTAAGAGTTGTGAGGAAGGAGTTCTCTGGGGTAAATGCACAATTAGTGCCTCGATTTTTGGGAGAGAACTCCATATCATAATTTGGGGGTTTATTTTCAAATCACTGCGTGTTTTGGAGAATGAAAAAATTTTCGAAAAGGAGAGGGTTCTGAGAGAATGAATTTTTTCTACAGTTTTTTGGGGCATAGCGATTAGCATCAGTGTCCAAGTAGATGCTTGTGATTTTCACATATTTTAATACGCTCTTTCTTTCCTGTCTTCATCATGTCTGTTTAATGAATGCCTGGATAATTCTTGTGACAAAATTTATCATATTATGATGCTATGGTGTGTGTGATAAATTTTCTACGTATGGGAAGTTTTAAATGTTCAATATAATATTTCTTTTCATAGATCTTGTATTTGAAAAAAAAAAAAGAACGGGGTAGGGTTGTGCAATAAAATTGAAGATCTCATTCAAAATTCAATCGACTGGTTATAGTATCTCTATCAGATCTAGGCTGAGATTTCGTTTTAAAAAAAGGGAAGATTTTCTAAACAAATCCTATTTGTAAAATTTGTGTTATCTATAACATAAATTAATTTATACATATAAAATTATAATGCAAATAATTAATAAAACGTTTCTTTAAAAAAAAAATGTAATTGAATAAATCTTTAAAAAAAATTAATAAAAAAAAGAAGGGGGGAGAGAATTACCTTGTACTCCCCCCTGTTGCTGCTCTGCAACTATTACGTGCATTGCAAGTACTGCAACGACAGGGTACTTTGTAACTGGTTACCGCAGGCCTTGTGACAACAACTACCGTGGCGTAGAGGCCGCGACCTTGCATAAGCCAACAAGCTTATTAAAAATACGCTTTTTAATGATTTTTTGGAAAAAGTTTTTTTAATGTTTTTTTTTCAAATTAAATTTTATTAAAAGATTTTTAATTATTAATAATTATAAATTATTTAATATTATTAAATAAAATTTATTAAAAGTTTTTAATTTATATTAATTAATTAATGTAATTTAAGAATTATTAAATTAATTCCAATAAATTTATAATAAATAATTAATGCTATATGTAAAGATATTAGTTCATTTTAAAATAAAAATTTAATTTAATTTATTATGAGTATTATTTAAATAGGAGATTTTAAAAAATATTTGTTGAAGATTATTCAAATTCTAACTTTAGTAGAATCATAATTATTTTTATCGGAATGCAATATGCAATTTATCTTAGCAAGTTTAAATGAACATATAATATAACCTTAGTAAATTTTAAGAAAATTGATTTCAAAATATATGGGGGGTAAATCTTTGTTTTATTTAAACAAATTCATGGGTTAACTATAGGGTAAACGGGAATCCTTTAACTTGAAACATACATTGGAACAAAAATGAAAACCTTGTATTTAACCCAACCATGTGATTCAAAATGAACTAAAACATGTACTTGCATCTTGTTTCTATATGCTATCTGTGTTTGGGGTATGGGGTAGACTAGATTGTTGACCAGTTTTAGGATATCTACCAGAGGCTTGGGAGTTTTGTGAGTGTGGTATTATGCTGACTGGATCTTGAGTACTTTTACTTAACCATGGTATGTGATGGTATGCTCTATGTTGAGTATGTTTATATTGCTGATTATTGTTTTCATTGCCTTGTGGGATGGCAAGATTTATGCTATGAGATATCTGACTTAATAAGTTTTGAGTCCTCAATCATTTATATGTGGGTTGCTTCCTAGTCACTTTGATAGGAATGAAGTGTTTGTTATGTTCTTGATGATGTCATGTTGTGACATGTTTGACTTAACCACTTTGAGTCATTGATTAGTATTATTGAGATCCATCCGTAGTCATTGCGGCTGGAGTTTCCTTATTTGTATTTACTTTCATTCTTTCTATGTATAATTTGATGGATGGTTATATTTCATGATGGACATTGTATCTTTTATGATGGATGGATGTATCATGTATAGTGGATGGTTTTATTTATTTTATTATACTTTGTATCATGGATCCAAGGAGGATGATGTATTTCTATTTTTACATATGTATATTCTTTTAAGCCTTTCATACCCTGTGACATGTACAGTGGACAATTGAGCATTTCGAATTTAATTTTCCAAGAGGCATTCCGAACAAATGTATATTATTTAAATGGACATTGGACTTTATAATTATTTTTTCACATGGATGTGGTATTTGATGGACTTAGTATTAGATTAAATTTATATGTGATTCAACTATTGGAAATATAGATGGAGTAACTGAGAGGGGGGTGGGGGTTAATCATTTACCACAAAAACAAATCCACAAGTCACTCGGTAAACATATAAAAATTGTTGTAACTCGGTAGATGTAGTGTATGTTAATTTTAACAGATCTTAAACATTCACAGTGATTAACATGCAAGCATAAAAGAAATAACATGAACACATGAAACACCAGATTTAATGTGGAAACCCAATATGGGAAAAACCACCAAGTAACTAGCTACTGATTTTCACTCTTCTGAAGTGAGCCCTGTTAGGAGCGGTTAAAGGTTACAAAACACACTGTTAGGTGTGACCTTGTTAGAGGATTTAATCACCCTGTTAGGAGTCGCCTTGCAAAAGGTTTTTAGAACGATTCAATGGAATTGTCACCTTGTTAGAGGATTTACAAATGGTTGTTAAACCAATTCTGCTAAGAGATTTTGGAATCACTGCTAAAATGATAAGAAAGTAACAATGAAATGACCTAAATGAGATGCAATTAAATTGCTGATTACAAATCTTTGTTTTGCTTCACACTAGATCCTTCCTGATCAAATGAAACTTTGCTGCTCCTCAAGGATATCTAACCATTCTTCAAATTCGCACACACTTTCCTCTTCAAACAATCAATACACTTGCATACTCACTCATAATTTAGAATTCTCAACTTGAACTTTCATATATACCATTTAGATTATCAAGTCGGCCCAATTACAACTTATAATTACCAATAATCATTACCTTAGTCAGCTAAAATCAATACTTCAAATAATTAAACTTTATTTCTCAAATCAACAAAATCCTTCATTGGCCGAACCTGCTCAGTAAACACTGATTTTGAAATGATTTCTTGTGTTGACCAACAGAAGCTTGGTTAACACAGTGATCTTGCAAAATCCTTTGGCAATAGAGTGAACTTAGTAAACACTAACTTCCCTTTGTTAACCATGAGAGCTTAGTTAAGACTACATGCTGCCACATTTTTCTTCGATGCCCGAGTGAGCTTGGTAGACATTGTCTACATAGAATAATTTTTAAGAATGCTCAATAGACATAGAAAGTTTCCTTGTTAACCAACTGAGCTTGGTAAATACTATCTGTCAACTGATATGGCATTTGTGAAACATCAAAGACAACACACAATTAGACAATTGTATCCAACAATCTCCCTCTTTGGCATTGATGGAAACACAACATGTCATAGCACAATAAAATTCAAAAACAAGTCTTTCTCTGATAGAAAATTTTCTCCCTTTTAGATTTTATGTCACAAACTTCTCTAATGTAGTAATCTCCCTCTGTGAAGGAATTACATAGCTTCTTCTTCAAACAGAAAACTCTCCCACATTTTTTTTAATAGAAAGATATGATAGTAAACTCTCCCTCTTTGACAACACATGCCAAAGAAAACACATACCAAATGAGTATCAATGTACCTTGAGTACTGATTCATATGCAATCTTCTCATGACTATGTTGCATCAACTGATAGATCTTCAACTTGGTTTCTATTGATGCATTAATAAAACTTTTATTTAGTGAGATTTAGATAGGGGAATGACCCTTAACTTACCTCTGAGATACAAGAATGCATCCTTATGTAATGGCTTGGTGAATATGTCTGCAATCTGTTCTTTTGTATGGACATATTCCAATATGATTTTCTTATCCTGCACCAATTCTCTGACAAAGTGATATTTTATTGCAATGTACTTGGTTTGGAATGCATCACTGGATTCTTTGATATGTTAATTGCACTTGTGTTATCACAAAACATAACAATTGGTTCTTTGATCTCAACCTTAATGCCTTCCAACAACTGTTTAAACCAAACAACATTAGAACAATTTACTACTCCTGCAACATACTCTGCTTCTGCTATAGATTGGGATGTGCAATTTTTCTTTTTACTTGTCCAAGATACCAACCTTTTTCCAAGAAAGAATGCTCCACCACTTGTACTCTTTCTATCATCAATGTTTCCTGCCCAATCAGCATTAGTAAACACTTTTAAGTCCATATTTCCTCCAAGTTTATACCACAATCCATAATCTTCAGTACCTTTCAAGTATTTCAAGATCCTTTTGATTTCCATCATATGATTTTCTTTGGATTTTGCTGAAAATCTTGCCACTATACCAATTGCAAGAGCAATATCAGGCTTTGTATGAACTACATACTGTAATTTTCCAATCATTTATCTATATAAGGTCTGATCTACCTCTTTTGAATCATCATCTTTAGTAAGCTTTAGTCCAGTACACATGGGAGTTCCAACTAGTTTTGAATCTTCCATACCAAACTTCTTGAGTATCTCCTTGATATACTTAGACTGAGTGATGTAGATATCATTCTTGCTCTGCTGAATCTAAAGACCAACAAAGAACTTAATCTCACCAAACATAGACATTTCAAATTCTTTGTTCATTTGCTCTGAAAATTCTTTGCATAGATCATCATTCCCTATAAACAAAGTATCATCCAAATATATTTTTGCCAAAACAATCTTGTTATCTGATCCTTCCTTAATGTACATGCTACTATTATCATTAGTTCTTTGGAAACCAATCTAAATAAGGTAGTTATGCAATCTCTCATACCATACTCTAGGAGCTTATTTCAAACCATACAATGCTTTGTGTAATTTGTAAACCATGTATCCTTTGTCTGGATCAACAAAACCTTTAGGTTGTTCAATGTAGACTTCTTCATCCAGAATACCATTGAGAAATGCAGATTGAACATCTATCTGATATACCTTAAATCTTTTATGTGCTGCATATGCTAGTAAGGTCTTGACAACTTCCAATCTTGCAACAGGAGAAAATGTCTCACCATAATCAATTCCTTCTTTTTGAGAGTAGCCTTTATATATCAATCTAGCTTTGTCTCTTGATACCTTACCATCTTCATTCAACTTATTCCTAAATACCCATTTTGTTCCAATCACATTTTTATCTTTAGGCCTACGTACAAGAGTCCAAGTTTTGTTCTTCTCTATTTTCTCTATCTCTTCATTCATAGCCTCAATCCAACTTTCATTTTCCAATGCATCTTTGACATTTCTAGGTTCAAAATCAGCAAGTAAACAAGTTCCTTTTAGCTTACTTCTTGTCATAGTACCTTCTAATTTATCTCCAATAATCTGATTTGGTGCATGATCTCTTCTGACATACTTGGCCAATACAAGTTCCTTGCCTCTTGACTGAATTGCATTGTCATCCTCTTGAACTCCAACTTCAAGTTCTAGCTGCTCAAACTCAATAGGCATTGCCTTGGTAGCTTCAGAATGTGACTCAGGTTCCTGTGACTCGGTTTGAACTTCTTGCAACTTGGTGACTGATGAAGACTTGGGAGTACAAGTCTCTTGATTGGCAAATGTGTCTAGCAATGTATCAGGTTCAATGTAGAAAAATCTCTTGTAATCTTTTGGTTCCTTTTTGCTTTCTTCTTCAG
Organism: Cupressus sempervirens; assembly: GCA_028749045.1. Lineage (NCBI taxonomy): Eukaryota > Viridiplantae > Streptophyta > Pinopsida > Cupressales > Cupressaceae > Cupressus > Cupressus sempervirens. Next base: position 61,292,940 of record CM053785.1, on the reverse strand, counting down.
TCCTTTCTGCAAACTCATCAACTTTCACATTTGCACTTTCTATGATTTTGTGAGTAGACAAATTCAAACATCTATATGCCTTACTCTTGCAAAAATAACCGAAAAATATACCTTCATCACCTTTCACATCAAATTTTTCTTTTCTAGATTCTTTCAAGATGTAACATTTACTTCCAAATACTTTTAGGTAACTTACATTGAGTTTATAGCCATACCATAACTCATAAGGAGTTTTAAATGAGTCCTTCTTCAGCTGTACTCAATTTAAGGTATGAACTGCAGTGCTAATAGCTTCCTTCCAGTATTTGATAGCAATGTTCTTTTCAATCATTAGAGTCCTTGCACAATCCATGATAGATCTATTCCTCCTTTCAACTATTCCATTATGCTTGGGAGTTCCAGGGGTTGATACCTATCTTTTGATTCCTCTTTCAATGTAAAAGTCATTGAATTAATTGGAGATGAATTCACCACCTCTATTTGACCTTAAGTGTTTCAGTCTTTTCCCTATTTCATTTTTTACTTTGGTCAAATACCATTTAAATTTATCAAATTCTTCTGACTTCTCTGTTAAATACATAACAATCATCATTCTTGAGTAGTCATCAACAAAATAATGAAGAACTTTTCTCCACCATAGCTCTCAATTCCAATAGGTCCACACAAATCAGTATGCATAATTTTCAGAATAACTTCAGACTGATACTTTTTACTTTTGAAGCTAGTCTTTCCCATCTTACCAATTTGACAATTCTTGCATAAACCAACATCAGGTTTCTTTAAACTAGGAAAGCCTCTTACTTTCCTAAATTTTCTTACTTTCACCATGTTATCAAAATTTACATGACATAACCTTCTATGCCATAACCAACTTTCTTCAACTTGAGCAATAAAACATGAGCACTCACCAAGATCAAGATAAAACAAGTTACCTTTTGTTTGTTTGCCTAATCCAATCAATTTTCCTTTATCATCCAGAAATCTTTCCTTTCCATGCATGAATTCCACCTTGAATCCAATATTGATTAGTTTTGCCACACTCAGTAAATTATGTTTTAGTCCTTCAACCCAATAGGATTATCACATACAAGTTCTTTGGTTAATGAGATTCAACATCTTCCTTTTATGCAACAAGGTTCTTTATTTCCAAACCTTACACTGTCACCATTATAGTCTTCAAAATGTTCAAACTTTGTTTTGTCACCAATCATATGATGTGAACATCCACTATCTATGATCCATGTATCATTTTTGTTCACATGAGAGATAAGTGCCATCTTATCTTCTTCATCATTATCGGACTCATCTTTCACAACAATGTAAAAAATTTCATCTTCACTATTATCAGAATCTTTAAAGTCCTTCACCATAAAACATGTTTTCTTACCTTTGTCATTGAATAATTTGAAATCTTTCTTTCCATTACACTTATGACCTTTCTTCTCATTCCTTGCTTTGCTTGTTTAGGCACTTGGCTGCAATATGACCAATTTCTTCACGTAAAAAAAAGATTAGGGAAAATTTACCTTTGTATTTTCCTCTACCTCTAGAATATTTCCTTGCAAGTAGAGCTTCAACAACTTCAAGATCACTATCAGAACTTCCTCTGATTCTTCTTCACTTTCTGACTGAGAGTCCTTTAATTTCTTGCCTTTTTCCTTAAGTGAAAGCTTGGCTTCAAATGCAGATTCAATATTCTTGGAAGCTAGAACATAATTGTCATAGTTATCTAGCTCAAAGGCTGTCAATCTTCCTACCAGGGTATCCAAAGTTATCTTATGATTTTTCTCACATCTTCTTTCTTGAATTGTAGATTCTCTAATTGCATAATGGGAAACAATGTTCTAAGAACTTTACTTACAACTATTTCCTCGTTGATCTCTCCTCCAGAAGTTTTGATTGCATTGACACTTGCTTTGATCCTTTCAACATATTTGGCAATGTTTTCATCCTCTCTCATTCTTATTTGATCAAATTTTCCTCTTAGACTTTCTACTTTGGCTCTCCTCACATTGTCATCACCACTATAAATATCCTTCAACTTGCTCCATATAGAAAAGGTAGTTTTGTAGTCCTTGATATCATCAAATTCTTCATACCTTAGAGTAGATGCAATGTCTATCATCATGGTGTTATGAGTCTTCTTCTCAGCAATGTCATTAATAGATAATGTACCAGAAGGAGATATCTCGAATAGAAGCTAGATGAAGTCTCATGAGACCCTGCCATGTTGAAAAGTTATCTCTGTTAAGCCTTGGAATTTCTCTCTTGTAAGACATCCTGATCTTTAGCTTAGGTCCTTGAAACCTTTCCTTCAAGCACAAGAAACTCTAATACCAATTGTTGGAAATATAGATGGAGTAACTGAGAGAGGGGGGGTGGTGAATTAGTTACAAAAAAAACAAATCCACAGATCCCTTAGATGTTTGATAAAACTACTTACTGTTGTCACTCGGTAAACATACATGAATTGCTGTAACTCGGTAGATGTAGTGTATGTTAATTTTAACAGATCTTAAACATTCACAATGATTAACATGCAAGCATAAAAGAAATAACATGAACACATGAGACACCAAATTTAATGTGGAAACACAATATGAGAAAAAACACCAAGTAAGTAGCTACTAATTTTCACTCTTTTGAAGTGAGCTCTGTTAGGAACCAACTTAGTTAAAAGTTACAAAACACACTGTTAGGTGTGACTTTGTTAGAGGATTTAATCACCTTGTTAAGAGTGGCCTTGCAAAAGGTTTTTAGAACAATTCAATGGAACTATCACCTTGTTAGAGAATTTACAAATGATTGTTAAATCAACTTTGCTAAGAGATTTTGGAATCACTGCTACAATGATAAGAAAGTAACAATGAAATGACCTGAATGAGATGCAACTGAATTGCTGATTATAGATCTCTATTTTAATTCACACTAGATCCTTCCTGATCAAATGAAACTTTTCTGCTCCTCAAGGATATCTAACCATCCTTCAAATTCACACACAATTTCCTCTTCAAACAATCAATACACTTGCATACTCGCTCATCATTTAGACTTCTCAACTTGACCTTTCATATATACCATTTAGATTATCAAGTCAACCCAATTACAATCTAAAATTACCAATAATCATTATCTCAGTCGACTAGAAGCAATACTTCAAATAATTAAACTTTATTACTCAAATCAACAAAATCCTTCATTGGTCGACCCTGCTTGGTAAACACTAATTCTGAAATGATTTCCTGTATTGACCAAAAAAAGCTTGGTTAACATAGCGATCCTACAAAATCCTTTGGCAACTGAGTGAACTCGATAAACACTAACTTCCCTTCGTTAACCATGAGATCTTAGTTAATACTACATGCTGCCACATTTTCCTTTGATGCCTGAGTGAGCTCTGTAGACACTATCTATGTCGAGTAATTTCCAAGAATGTTTGATAGACACCAAAAGTTTCCTTGCTGACCAATTGAGCTTGGTAAGTACCGTTTTCCAACTAATATGACATTTGTGTAACATCAAAGACAACACAGAATTAGACAATTGTATCCAACATCAATGCCTTAGGATCCTCAAGAAATGTAACTTTTTATGTATGTTTAGTTGATTGTATGTTATTGCTTCCACTATTATGTGTTTGATGTGAGTGATTTATCTTTCTTGTTTCAAAAAAAAAAAAAGTTACCAAACTTAGTAAAATTTTAGGACATTTCTTTTGGGTCCCTTGGTGGGGTGTTACATCTGGTATTAGAGCCTGAGTTTTTACATTGGGAGCTCTGGGTATATTGGACTGCCACTAGTTGTTAACTAATTGAACAAAAATGAAAAAACATAAAATTGTTATATGTACCTATATCAAACTGGAACTTGAACTAGTTGAACTAAAACAAAACTTAAACTCTTGGTTGTATATTTTTCATACTTCAACACTTAGTTGTCAAACTAAAAAATTATACTTAAACCTAAACATAAGCAAAGCTAAATGTTGAAACTTATTCTATTTTCAAAACCATGTGTCTTTTATATACATGCTTACAGTAGTATGTTTTATGGTTGTTTTAGTATCTTGTATTTAGGATATTATTGTAGGATGGTATCTAGGATGAGATCTTCTATTAGAGATCATAGCCTTGGTCATGGTAGAGGCCATGGATGAGGCAGAGCTATTAGTATACATGATTCTATCCATGAAGGCCCCATTTAGAAAGAGAATAGGGAAGAGCATATCAATCAACATCAAGAAGAGAGCCATAGAGAGCAACATGTTGCCTCTGAGGAGGTGGATCTAAGGCAAATGATACATACCATTATTGATTAGCTACCTCCTATTCATGATCAGGATAGAGCACATCAGGTAGGACATGTGCATAGACCCAGGTCTAGGAGCCCTCAGAGGGATCATGATAGATCCATAGTGTCTACTCAGATGAAGGACCTTATGAGGACCAAGGTCAAGCCCTTTAATGGGAATGTTCAAGATATGTAGCTAAGCAGTGGCTTATTGCTCTTGATAAGATTTTTGCTATGCAAGAGTTTGACAGTAATGTCAAAGCAATGTTTTCCATTACTAACCTAGAAAACTTTGGAGCCACTTGGTGGACAATCGAGGAAAAGAAGCTAGGCATAAATATGAACAATGTCACATGGGAGATATTCTTAGAGAGTTTCCATGAGTGATTCCTACCAAAGGAATGGAAGTAGCATAGATTAGATGAGTTCCATAACCTGAGATAGTACACTATGACCATTGTAGAGTATGAGAGCAAGTTCTATGAGCTCATGCCCTTTTTGAGATTCATTGACAAACCAACATAATTGGCACAAAAATTAATTAGAGGCTTGAACAACTATATAGTTTTTTATGTTAAGGTATTTGAGCCTAAAACCCTTAAGGATGCAATACATCGAGCCATCCTTGTTGAGTAGAGTGTCAACCTTGGACATGGAGGTTTTGTGGGAGCACCTATAGCATTAGGATCTAAGGGCAACCATAACTTGGGTGGGAAAAAGAAGCCTCCTTTTCCTAAGGTGAATCGGTATCAAAAACATAAGCCTCAACAATCATAGTAGCAGAAGGGATCATACCCTTAGGCACTAAGTGGTGCTGGTGGTTCTAACTCCAAGAATAATCGCAATGCTTAGTGCAATAAATGAAATTAGCACACTCAGCTTGCATAGAGAAGCTAGTCTTTTACTAGTAGGGATAGCCACTAGTAGTCGAATGCACCACCTATAGGGAGAGGATCTGGCAGAGGCACAAGATGTTATACATATGGGCAGATTGGACACATTGTAACCCACTATCCATAGTGAGCACCTCAATATTTAGGTCCTAGGCCAGCAAAATCTAAGCCTACAGTCAAAGATGTAGGTAGAGCTCATAAGGTTTTTGTAGCAGTTGATCATTGTGAGGCAGACCATCAGGGGACCATGGTTGACACTACAAGAGCTATCCAAGGTATACCTCTCTCTGTATTATTTGATTCAAGTGCCATAGATTATTTTATTTCTCCATCATTAGTTGCTAAGTATAAGCTGGAAGTAGTTAAGCAAGATCAGGGTTGGCATGTGGAACTAGCCTCAGGAGCTAAGGTTTCTACAAATTCTATAGTTCATAAGTGTGGGCTTAGCATAGGAGGGTTTGAGACATCAGTTGACCTTCAAGTTATTCCTCTTGGCTCCTATGATGTGGTCTTAGGTTTGGATTGGCTTGGCTCTCATAGAGCTAGTATAGATTGTAGGAAGAAGACCATTATGTGTCAGGATGACCAAGGGAAGGATGTGGAGATTGTGGGAATACCAAGGCCTATATCTCTATGGATGATTTTTTTTATGCAATTGAAGCGGAGCTTTTGTAAGGGATGTCAGATATTTTCTGTTATGGTAAATGAGCTAGATGAAGAAGATCCTGCAAGAAAGACTTTGGACCACCCTATTCTACAGGATTATGTGGATGTCTTTTCGAGTGAGATTTTGGGCATGCCCCCAAAGAGAGATATTGATTTCAGCATTGACCTCACTCCAAGAGCAGAGCCTATCTCTAGAGCTCCTTATTGTATGACCACTCAAGAATTGAGTGAGTTGTGCCTATAGTTAGAGGAACTTTTGGCCAAGGGTAGTATCCGACCTAGTGTTTCACCATGGGGAGCTCCAATGCTCTTTGTGAAGAAGAAGGATGGTTCTTTACGCCTTTGTATTGATTATAGATAGTTGAACAAGGTGATAATAAAGAACAGGTATCCTCTACCAAGGATTGACGATTTATTTGATCAGATCAAGGGAGCTACAGTGTTCTCCAAGATCAACCTTAAGTCAGGATACCATCAGCTCTACATCAGGGAAACTGATATTCATAAGACTGCCTTTTGAAACTTGCTACGGGCACTATGAGTTCATAGTGGTACCTTTTGGGTTGACAAATTCTTCATCAATTTTTATGAGCCTAATGAATGGAGTGTTTCATTCCTATCTTGATAGATTTTTACTCATGTTCCTTGATGATATACTAATATATTCTAAGTCCTAGAAGGAGCATGAGGAGCATCTATGTTTGGTTTTGCAGTGCTTGAGAGATAATCAACTTTATGCCAATACGACGAAGTGTAATTTCTTTCAATCAGAGATACAATACTTAGGGCACGTCATATTAGGTGAGGGTATCGTTGTAGACTCCAAAAAGATCTAGGCAATAGTAGATTGGCCTACACCCACTACTATTTCAAAAATTCATAGTTTCATGGGTCTAGTTGGTTATTATTGCAAATTCATCCAAGACTTCTCCAAAATAGCATAGCCTATCACTTCCCTTTAGAGGAAAGGACAAAAATTTCTATGGATGGAGAAATGCAAGGAAGCATTTTGGAAGCTCAAGGAGCTTTTAACCAGTGCACCAATCTTAGTATTACCTGATCTAATAGGTGATTTCATGGTGTGTACAGATTCTTCCCTTGAGAGAATTGGAGCAATTTTGATGCAGAATGGATGGGTGATTGCATATGAATCACGCAAGCTCAAGGATCATGAGTTGAATTATCCTACACATGATCTTGAGTTAGTAGTGGTAGTTCATGCATTGATGAGATGGAGACATTTGTTGTTGGGGCACAGATTTGAACTTCATAATGATCATCATAGTCTTTAGTACAACTTCACACAACCTAATCTGAATGCTCGACAGAGGCGATAGGTGGAATTTCTATGTGAGTATGACTTCAAGGTGAAGTACATTCAAGGGAAAGAGAATGTAGTAGCAGATGCTTTGAGTCACATGAGACATGTGATATCATCTATGACTCTTAGTGTCAATTTAAGGAGCCATATACTTTTGGCACTACCTACTGATTCTTGGTATCAGGAGGTGTGCAAAGAGATAGAGTCAGGGAGACCCTTAGAGGGTAAGTTTTTAGACTATGTCCTAGAGTCAGATAGCCTTTTGAGACATTCAGGAAGGATTTATGTGCCACTACTAGATGAGCTTCACACATTGATCCTATTAGAGGCCCATCGTGCACCTTACTCGGTACATCTAGGTGTCAATGAAGCATGCCATTGCTGATTTTATGGCTAAGTGCCTTGAGTGTCAAAGAGTTAAAGTAGAGCACCAACATCCAATGAGACTTTTGGAACCAAATCTCATTCCTTCATGGAAGTGGGACATCATCTCTATGGACTTCATAGTAGAATTACCTATGATTGCTCGTCGTCATGATGCTATCATGGTCACTGTTGATCGGTTGACTAAGGTGGCACATTTTTCACCAATAAGGTCTTCCTACATTGTAGCTTCTGTAGCTAACATCTTCATATGTGAAATTTTGAGACTACATGGTATTCCCTAAAAGATCATTTTGGATAGGGATCCTGTATTCATTTTCGCATTTTGGAAATCACTGTAGCATGATCTTGGAGTGCAATTAAATTTCAGTTTGGCATATCACTTAGAGATAGATGGATGGATAAAGAGAGTGAATTAGGCTCTAGAAGATATGTTGAGGATGTATGTGATGGATAGGCAGAGTCATTAGGAGGACTATCTCTACCTAATGGAGTTCGCTTATAACAATGGATATCACAGTTTTATTGGCAAGGCACCTTTCCAGGCTTTATATGGTCATCCTTGCCATACACCTTTGATTTGGGATAACCTTGAGGATTGCATTCTATTGGGTCCTGAGATGCTTTAAGATATGGAGCAATAGGTAGTGCGTATCCGAGAGCACTTGACTACGACATAGGATAGACAGAAAAAGTATGTCGATGCACATAGGATAGATAAGTAGTTTGTTTTGGGAGAGAAGGTTTTCTTGAGAGTGCATCCACAAAAGAGTCCTATCTATTATGGAAAGGGTTTGAAGCTAGCACCTCACTTTGTGGGACTGTTCGAGATACTTGTGAGGATTGGTCCAGTTGCCTATCATCTTGCTTTACTGCCTAGCCTAGCTTGTATTCATGATGTTTTTCATGTTTTAGTGCTTACGTGGTATATCCCTAATGTGGTACATGTTATTGATTGGAATGCATTGCAACTAGAGGATGGGCAACTGGCTTTGGAGCTGGTTTTCAAGGGTCAAACCATAGAGCAGGTAAGGGTCCAATGGGACCCTACTGACAACTCTTTAGCTACATGGGAGGACGCTTCTAGACTACAAGATTTATATCCCTACTTGTGTAAGATTTATATCCCTACTTGTGTATAGGCTTCTAGGAGTAAGCCTAATTCTAGGGGGGGTGGACGTAGTGCCTACCCCTAGTTTACATTTTCCTAGCTTACATTTTGCTATCATTGCCAAACTCTTTTAGGCTAGTTTTATGTTTGATGATTAGTAGCATTATCTTGAGATTATTAGATATTGTTTTAGATTCAGTTGATATATGATGAGATTACTTGGTACTCTATACTTCATGTGTACATGATGATTATTATAGTATTTTTAGTTACTGATGATGTTTAGTTAGATGGATCATTATATGTGCTTTCTTATGGATACTTACCCCATATTGCATGTGTATGGTGTGCGTGTTTGTTTTCTTTATGTATAGCATTTCTGATGTGGTTAAGGAAGGGAGTCATAGTCACCTGCTAATTGGGATCTTCACAATGCACTACTTCCTGCCATTACCTGTTTAGCTTAGTATATATTGTGTTTGTACATGCATGGATTTTATGCAAGTTTCAAGTACCAAGTATCGACTTCCCTGAATTGCTAGGATGAGCATATCCTATCGCATTATCTCAATGGTAAGAGAGGGGAGATAAATTTTTAAGTCCAAATCCTAAACCCTTAAGCCATTTGTCCTAATTGATAAATAGGACAAGTATCTAAGTCGTGTACTCTTTGAATGCATTGGATGACGTTAATTGGTGATTATAACCCTTAGTTTGACTTTGTATGTATTTTTCTATGATGGGTTTTCGTATTTTACTTTATGAGTCTTTGGTGAATTTTCTATTAATTAAGTCTAATTAAAAGATTAAATTAATGGTTTAATTTAATGGAAAATTATTATGATATTTTGACATTTAATTATATTAAATTAATTGAGAATTTAATTAAATAAAAGAATTAAATTTGAAGATAAAAGTTATAGTATAAATTTGGAATGTGATAATATTTATTTAATTTAATAATAATATATGTAGAGTTCATTTTAAAATAAATGCTAAATAATATTATTATTTAAGTTAATAAATAGTTATCAAATTTAACGTTCGAAAATAAATTCAAAAGTGGAGAAAGAAATTAATTTATTAAAAATTTCATGATCGCATGATGCGTGCATGAGAATAAATTTGATAAATTAATTTTTAAAAAAGTCAAGTTAAAAATTAAATAAAGTAATTTAATTAATTAATTAATGTGCATGGAAAAGATAAATAAAAGTTAATAATGAGTTAAGAGCTGTGAGCAAGGAGTTCTCTGGGGTGAACACACAATTAGTGCCTCAATTTTTGGGAGAGAACTCCATATCACAACTTGGGGGTTTATTTTCAAATCACCGCGTGTTTTAGAGAAGGAAAAAAATTTCAGAAAGGAGAGGGTTTTGAGAGGAGGAATTTTCTCTACAATTTTTTGGGGTGTAGCAAGTAGCATTAGTGTCCAGGTAGACGCTTTTGATTTTCACATATTTTAATATGTTCTTTCTTTCCTCTCTTCATCGTGTTTGTTTAATGGATGCTTGGATAATTCTTGTAATGAAATTTATCATATTATGATGCTATGGTGCATGTGATAAATCTTCTGTGTATGGGAAGTTTTAAATGTTCAATATAATATTTCTTTTCATAGATCTTGTATTTGGAAAAAAAAGAACGAGGTAGGGTTGTGCAATAAAATTGAAGATATCATTCAAAATTTGACTAATTGGTTGTAGTATATCTATCAGATCTAGGCTGAGATTTTGTTTTAAAAAAGGGGAGATTTTCTAAACAAATCCTATTTGTAAAATTTGTGTTATAAATCTATAACATAAACTAATTTATACATATATAAAATTATAAAGCAAATAATTAATAATGCATTTCTTTAAAAAAAAACGTGATTGAATAAATCTTAAGAAAAAATTAATTAAAAAAATGAAGGGGGAGGGAATTACCTCGTACCCCCCTATTGTTGCTCTGTGACTAGTACCTATGTCGCAGGTACTATGATGATAGGGTACTCTGTACTAGGTTGCTACAGGCCCTGCGATAGAAGATACTGTGTCGTAGAGGTAGCGACCTTGCATAAGCCGATGGGCTTATTAAGAATATGCTTTTCAATGAATTTTTTTAATGTTTTTTTGTTCAAATTAAATTTTATTAAAAGATTTTTAATTATTAACAATTAACAATTATTTAATATTATTAAATAAAATTTATTAATTTTTTTAAATTTATAATAATTAATTAATGTAATTGAAGAGTTATTAAATTAATTACAATAAATTTATAATAAATAATTAAATGCTACATGTAAAGATATTAGTTAATTTTAAAATAAAATTTTAATTCAATTTATTATGAGTATTAGTTAAATATGAGATTTAAAAAAAAAATTGCTCAAGATTATTCAAATTCCTACTTTAGTAGAATCACAATTATTTTTATTGGAACACAATATAGAATTTATCTTAGCAAGTTTAAACGAACATATAATATAACCTTAGTAAATTTTTAGAAAATTGATTTCAAAATATATGGGGGGTAAATCTTTATTTTATTTAAACAAATTCATGGGTTAACTATAGGGTAAACGGGGAATCCTTTAACTTGAAACATACACTGGAACAAAAATGGAAACCTTGTATTTAACCCAACCATGTGATTCAAAACAAACTAAAACATGTACTTGCATCTTGTTTCTATATGCTATCTATGTTTGGGGTATGGGTCTGACTAGATTGTTGACCAATTTTAGGACATCTACTAGAGGCTTGGGAGTTTTGTGAGTGTGGTATTATGCTGACTCGATCTTGAGTACTTTTACTTAACTATGGTATGTGATGGTATGCTCTATGTTGAGTATGTTTATATTGCTGATTATTGTTTTCATTGCCTTGTGGGATGGCAAGATTTATGCTATGAGATATTTGACTTAATCTTTTTTGAATCCTGAATCATTTATATTTGGGTTGCTTCCTAGTTGCTTTGATAGGATTGAAGTGTTTTCTATGTTCTTGATGGTGTCATGTTCTGACATGTTTGACTTAACCACTTTGAGTCATTGATCAATATTATTTAGATCTGTCTGTAGTCACCATGGCTGGAGCTTCCTTATCTGCATTTACTTTCATTCTTTCTATGTATCATTTGATGGATGATTATATTTCATAATGGATGTTGTATCTTTTATGATGGATGGATGTATCATTTATGGTGGATAGTTTCATTTATTTTATTGTACTTTGTATCATGGATCCGAGGAGGATGATGTATTTCTATTTTTACATATGTATATTCTTTTAAGCCTTTCATACCCTATGACATGTATAGTGGATGATTGAGTATTTTGAATTTAATTTGCCAAGAGGCATTCGAAACAAATATTATTTAAATGGACATTGGACTTTATAATTATTCTTTCATATGGATGTGGTATTTGATGGACTTAGTATTAGATTAAATTTATATGTGATTCAATGTCTTGGGATCCTTAAGAAATAAAACCTATTATGTATGCTTTAGTTGATTGTATGTTATTGCTTCCACTACCATGTGTTTGATGTGAGTGATTTATCTTTCTTGTTTTAGAAAAAAAAAAAGGTTACCAAACTTAGTAAAACTTTAGGTCATTTCTTTTGGGTTCCTTGGCAGGGCATTACATTCTAACATATGGGGTAGGAAAGTTTGCATTCAAGTTAGCTTTTGTAGGATGGTATAGAAAGAATTATTTGTTGTTTTTGTTAAGTCTAATGGAATGCAAGAAAGAGTATTAGAAAAAGGATATTGGAATGTTGGTTGATCCCTCTTTAGGGCATTTCAGTGGTCCACTAAAGGAAATGTTGAGTAAGTCACTACTCACTCTTCCCCTCATTGGATAGAAATTAGAAATTTACAATCGGAGTTCTAACCTTTTATCCCCAATATTGTTCAACCACTTGGCTCAATTTTGCAAATTGAAGATTCAAAAACTACTTTACCTTATTTGAATGCTAAGGTTTTAATTTCCCTAGCCCCATATATATATTTTCCTAAATTTATTTTGATGGAATTAGAAGAAGAAAGGTTTTTGTGGGAAGTTTCCTTACTGAGAAATCTAGGGTCATGTTTTTATTGTAAAAAAATGGGCATACAAAAAAGTAATGAATGCCTCTTAAAAATTTGTATAATCCTATTTTGATATCAATAATAATGCCAAGGAAGTTGAGAAGTTGGGGGTGGTCAAAGAAAAAGAAGGTACTGACAAAAATGTTAACCCACCTAGGGAAGAAGTGTTTGATGTTAGTAAAAATGTTTGTAATGATGTTGTAGAGGATTAAAATAGTAGGAGTGCCTCAGAGATTGAATCTATTGATAAAGGAAAATTTATTAGTTCTCTTAATCCTCTATTTGAGGATGATTTCGAGGTGGTGTCAAGTTTTGATAGAGGCATCAAACAAGCCCAAACACTAATTGATTATCAAGTAGAGAACCACCATAAAGTGATTAATGGAGAGGTCTCTGATAAACCTTAACTCCCACCTAGGTTAAATGCTCAATAGACTACTTTAAATTCCATTAAAAAGAAATCTGAGAGTATGAAGAGGACCTCTAATGGTGCCCTAGACTATGATAGATCACTAACTAGGACTATAATATCTATTATTGTGCAAAAAGATGTTAATAATGTAGTTGGAAATATAGTGATTGAAGAAACATACGCTAAATTAGTGAACAAGTATTCTAAAAAGAAGAGGAGAATTTTTGAGAGGCAATCTATATCCAGTGATAGTAAAAGGGTAGGTAAGGACATCCTTGGCTGCTTTACCAGACTTTATAACAATTCCAAATGAAGTTCCTATGGGAAAAAGCTATTGGTTTTTACTCCAACCATTGTAGAGGTAAGGGGGATATTGCTATTTTGGTTGACCCTTAATGGGATGACAAGATTATTGCTAATGGTGTATCCCTATGCCAAAGAGCTCTTTGGATTACCTTTAAAATTTAGGACAACACTTGGAGTTTGTAACACATATACTCCTAATGACTATAGAGATAGAGAAAGCATATGGGAATTGTTAACCTTAGGATTGCCTCAAGCACATTGGATTTTTGTCAAGGATTTCAATATGGTGGAATATAAAGACAAATGTGTATGTGTCTTACATAACTACAAGGGTGATGAACACTTCTTCTAGTCTAATTTTAAGATGAAATTTAGAATTATAGATCCTCTTGAATCCAAAAAATGTCTCTTTCATTATATCTAGTACACTTGGTGCAATAATCAAGGAGGACACCAAAGAGTTTACAATAGACTAGATAGGATTTATGTGGGTAACTCTATTTTCACTTTTGAGTCTGGGGTTGGACATTTACCAGTTTGTGTCCTACCATATTTGATCATCACCCAATCTATGCAAAGGTGTGTTGGAAGTCTTAACTGGACACTAAGATACTGAGAGGGGAGGAGGGGAGGGGGTGAATTAGGATCTGTAACACTTTAAAAATCTTTAACACTTCTATATTGCATTAACCATATTTACCATATCATACCCAATTGCTTATGCATGCATAACTTATATAATCAAATTGTAATAATATATAGATCTAATCTATCAATCACATGCATGAAAAATAATCACATGACGCAAAGATGTTGGTTACTCACAAATCTTCACTATTGTAGTAATAAATTTAATTTAACCTATTAGGGTTATAATATTTGACCATATCCAATGATCTACCCTACAAGGGGTCTACCCTATTAAAATCTATTAAGACTATTAGATCTCACCTTGTTAGAGGATTTCACACTTACAAAAAAGTAAGGACTTTGTTAGGAGATTTACAAAGATCTGTTAAGACCACTATGTTAAGAGTTTTACCTTGACTCAATCTGTTAAAATTGATTTAGTACCTGATCCTTAATTTTCTTTGATAAGTTGATATTGAATCTCCTCTTTCCAATCTGATATGATCTCTAATCAAATAAATATTTTTTGTCCTTCACTACCTTACTAGGCTATTTTCTCTAATATGGAATAACATAACTCTTTGCCTCTTCTACAATGTTCACACATTCACTCTTGAATTGCATGAATAGCTTGTTCGCTTCTTTGTATCATTGTACACTTTAGCATACCATCTATCAATCTATATTAAAATAGGTCAAGTTGTACTCTATTTAAAGATTTCATAAAGATTTTTCTAGATCCTTCCTTGTTTCACCTCTCCATCTGATTCGTTCATCATAGACCATAGAGATTTGTGATCCAAGTCATAAGAAATGTAAAAATCTCTATGAAAAACTTTACAAATATTAAACATCATATCCATGTCAACTTTACATGGGCTATTGGAAAGTTTGCATCATTCCTGACTAAATGTAAATTTTGCACTGCTCGACACTCACTATATATGTTGCTAACACTCGGTCCCTACTATGCTCGATACCTTCTATATAACTCAACTTCAGCACACTTGAGATACTTGGTTAACATTAGACTCCACTTACATTGAAAATTATCAGTGGCCATACACTTGCTTAGCTCCTATCACTAGTAAATTTGGACCTATTTTTTGAGGTGGGGTGGTCAAAAGTTTGACACTTAAACATCAAAAATCAAGGTCAATAGAATTGAGTCATAATTTTGATGCACTTCATGACTGTCAATTTATCAATGGAAAACTCCATCAAAAATATCCCCATCTATGACACATGACGATGCCAGACAACTAGTTTGAAATGTCAAAATATTGATGCTAGCTAGAGATGATTCGACAGGTTTGTCATATCATCAATGAGAGGCCTTGTCAAAATATTGATGCTAGCCAGAGATGATTCAAAAGGTTTGTCATACCATCGATATTAGCCTGTGTTGAAATATCAATGATAGCCAGAGATGATTCAACAAGTTTGTCATACCATCAATGATAAGCTTCCTCAAAATATCAAAGTTAGCCAGAAATGATTCGATGGGCTTGTCATACCATTGATGATGGGCTGTGTCAAAATATTGACAATAGTAAGAGTTTTAAAAAATAAAATCAAATATTCTCACTATATATTAGGCTAATAACAGTCACATAAAGTCAATAACTCTTACTACATCAAAATTTTTGCAAATTTGTCATCATATTAGGAACAAGAAATCTTGATAAATTCTTACCTATGTAGCTCCCTAATCATTTTGGCAAACCCCATAGTCAAGTTTTATATAGAGGCCATTGATGGTATTTTGAGTTGTAATGATAATTTCATGAGATGGAAAATACAAATTCTTTAATATATTTATTTTAAGAAGTACAGATTGAGTGAAGGGCTAAAAAAAGTTTGTATTTTGGTGAGATTGGAAGCTCAATTTTCCTTCCAATATCAGATCATGACATAGTAACCCACACAATTGCCAAAAATTTTCTTTCTAAATTACATAAAGGAAATGAAATTAATTGGTTATTTTCGTCTGCTAATTTTGTGCACAATTTTAACTATGTTGATCTTCCTTGGATAACTACTAATCTAATAAAATCTCATTATAATGTTTCTAAATAGACAAGGTGAACAAATGAGTTATAATGTTTATAATCTATAGCATGCTCTATTACATTTATTGGAAATCATTTGTGTTCCTCTAGAATGTTCCTATCTTTTCTAAAATAAGATTATCTCTTTTGTAATGTTTGTTACTTACGTAAATAGGTTGCATTCAATTCTAGATTCAAACTTTATTTTTTAAGTGCATCTAAAGTCATATTGTTTAGTGTTAGAATGTAGACAGGTTGCATTTGAGATGGTAAGAGACTTTGGAAGATTTTTCCAAGACTAATATTTTTTTATCAGTTGTTACATCATTACTAGACATTCTAGGTTGTTTATGAAAAAAGATTTCCAAAATTTTGAACACAATATTCCTATTTTTTTTGAGCATTGCTCTATAGTGTATCAATGACCCTTTGAACAAATTTGGCAAGTTTGGTATTAATATTAGTATTAGTTATGAAAGTATAAGGTAGAGTCATCAATTTATTTTATATTTACATGTCTTTATGCTTAGTAAAGAAAAAATTTCTGGAGTACTCATCCATACACCTATTTTGGTGAGAACCAAAGTTCTAGAACACTACCTATCTTGAAATGTGAAGAATATCATGGAGAAATTGTCTGTATTCTATTTTCTTTTAGTTGACATGTGAAAATGGAAAATGATGAAGGTTGTATATGGATGGTAAGTGGCTTATGATTGCTGGAGTATGATCTTTGACATGACCATGCTCCAATGATCTTCTTGTGCTTACATAAATCTTGCCATGGCCAATATGAGATTGGGCATGACTTTTTTCCTTAACAAAAAAGATTGAGAGTCCTTTGTTAAAATTAATAACTCCATCTTTGATGTTTGCAGATTTTGCTTCAACTTCAACACTAGAATTCAAATGAAGACTTATGCTTTCAAATTTGAGCTTGTGAGCTCCAATTAAGTACAAAAAATGAAGTAGAGAAGAGATCGATAAGAAGAGGGCTAAAAAAGAAGTAAGAGGAAAAAAAGTCTTCATCCTGCAACTAAACTTAATACGCATTAACAATGTAATAAAGCATGTAGAAAGCCAATTTTCCTGATTAAAATTTCTCTATAGGTTTGTCTTATTTATAGTACCCAATCCTACTTCCATCCATGTAACACTCTCCACTTTGCATTGAAAAATGTTTCTTCCAGGTTTTCTTAGCCTGCCTAGCATTATAGTGGCATGAAGGCCAAAAAAGGAGATTCTAAAGTGGCAAAGAAGACTCTTTTCTGCAATGATCATCAAGATCATTTATGTGCCTTTGAACATTTGTGCTATTAGTCCTTGCCAATTGTGTTGAAATCCCAACTTAATAGTTGTGTTGAAATCCCAATTTACCATTTATGTTGAAATCCCAACTTACCAATTGTGTTGAGAAGGTACAAATAACAACAAAAATATAATCCTAGAATCAAAGTTAAATGGTAATTGATTTCTCAAAGACATTTACACAACTGCTAAAACAAGTAAATTAGGAAAATTTATGATAAAAGTCTTTATACATTTAGTGAGAATGGTTTTTATCCAACTACAAATACTTATAATGGTCCACATTTATCCTTACACATGTTTGCATGATGTTTCATAGACAAAAAACAAAATCTTGGCAAGAAAAAATTAACAAGAAGAATCCTTGGAATGAAGTATTCATAAAATATTTGACTTAGGTAGGACAAACAGATGGGAAGAAAGGAAGAAATGGAAGCAAAAATCAATACTTACACTTCACTCATTCTATGGAATCAACAATTAGGAATATGAAATAATCTTTTGAAGTAGTAGTGTAGATTCAAAATGCAATACTACACAAAATAAGTCATATATCAATCTTTCATATTATATATAATATATAATGTGTGTACATTTACCTAAGGTGATCAAATCTAGAGTGGTGCCATTCCAATTATTTCGAGTCAAAAATATTTAGCAACCCTATGAATCAAACCTAGACTAGTAGATGTAAATATAGACAAAATAAAGTTAGACCAATAAACATTACATAAAAATAAAAGATCCAAAGAAAAATATAATGAATCAATAAATAATTTTTTTTACAAATGCAATAGTGGTAGATTAAAATGCTAATCTATGCATCAAAATGGGCAGTGGTGACTTTGATTTGGATAAAATGCTTACAATGATGTAACATACAAATTACACAACACAATTATATGAGGTCCTACAATCAAAAAATGAATTCTTGAATAGTAACGTAACATGCCATATACAAATATAAGAAACATGCCAAAACACTGCTACAGTTGTACATAGTAAATTACTAATTGCTAATATCAATACCATAAGAAATATTACCTTCATTAAAGTAGTTGATGCTTAGACCTACAAACATCTGTCTCCATTTTTGTGTCAAATAATGATATCCAACCTTTTAAACATTCCATTTATTCTGGGTTCTTCTAATTGAAGAGAAGTTGTATGACCTTAACTAACTAACATTCTTTGTACTTGAGCATGACCTAGAAAAAGAATAGTGGAAATGACATGATTCACAAAGGATATAAACTTTGTGGCTTGAGATAAAGATCATTATTATAGATTTAAAATTTCAAAAGAATTATTCATGAATTTTGGAGTCAACCCATCCAAATTCCTTATATGCAGAATCAGATAAAATCATCAAAACATACTTGCATTTTCCATTTGCAACACCTACAGAATAGGTAAATGTTTGTCCCCATAAAACCGTGAAGAAGTGACAAGAAAGCTTCACTGCAACAAATTTTTGATGTTACACAAGCACATGCCTCTTAAAGTTTTCATATACATAAAAATTTAGTCATGCAAAATTTGATTTTGGAATCAAAATGAAATGTATTGCTGATATGGTACCAAGAAGATGTTTTTGATGATTACAAAGTTGATAAATGTGAAAGGTGCATAGCAGATGAACTCAGTGGAAATATGCTTAACGAGAACGTTTTTCCTTCAATGATCATGGAACAAATCTCAATGATAGTGATACGTTATATGAACAACCAAATCAAATTATTGTGAAGGTGGCAATTGATTATGACACTCCACTTTATGAATATTTACAAAAAAACATGTTTAAATCTACAAACAAGTTATTGTAATTTATAATACTTAAAAAACTATTATGCCCATTTTCACACGCAATAAAGTTTTACTTCATATGATTGTAATTAAAAAGCCTAAAAAATTAGGGCAATTCTAGTCTAATAAATTAGGGAAGTTATATAAATTAAGCTTTTCAAAGATATTCTTTAGTAATGGTTATTTTAAAATGAAATTATTATCTATAAATATTTTTAAAAAAAATTCTTAGATGTTTTAAATTCAAATTAAAATATTTAAAATATATGGTGTTGAAAGTGAAACCCTAGCTCAACATCAAACGATTTCATTACAAAAAATCTCAAATCATCAACTTATTGTCTTTGTACTCTAAAAGGCTATGTGCCAAATATTTGCAATAGACTTACACCACAAATTTGAACACGACCAAAGGTCATCAACAACATGCTATTTGATGATAAATAAAAGGTTTGTAGATTAAATGCTAGGATTGTAGAGGGAGAGAATCACATGGGTTCCTATTACACAACGTGAGAAGGAATTAGAGGGAAAATTTTGAAAAGAATAATGTAGACAAAGATTACCCTTTAAGGGCAACTGTGATAACAACATCTCTTTGTTTTAGCCCTTTTTGAAGCTCATATTGTGTTACATGTAGGTGAGAGGTGGACGAATGTAGTTGAATATAGCATGCAACTTCAATCTCTAGTACAAATATCAATCCCTAGAAATGAACATCCCGATAGCTTTATTCTGCCATCATTGTCCTCTGCCTTCGCTATTCTCACTTGGTAATCAGAAATGTCTCTGTATCAAGTTCTGAAAATTTGCAACTAGACTTCTATTGCTATGTTTTCTCTTTCCTAGGAATATAAATAGCTTCTGAGAAAATTGGAATACCTTCAATTTGGCCAACGAGAACATGCCAGCTATCACATTGTATAGGCATTTGTTAAAGTTCAATCGATTCTAAGTACTAAACATTGAATAATAATAAAAAATAAAAATTCAAAAGATACTATTGGATCATGTCCTTTTAAAAGAATGAATTTATAACTGTGTATGACTTATATTTGTGTCAAATCTATTTGCATTGGTGTTAGAAGGCATTCTTGAATGATTGCATGGTTGGGGCTAGTGTTTAATGCCAAGAATCAACATTATGTTGCCATGAATTTTATCCAGGATTGGTTGATACAATTGATGAGTAAAAATAGACTCATATATGATGGAAGATTTTTATAGAAGCCCTTAAAGTCTAGGGACACATCTTCTTGTTGGCATGAGAAACATTCAAAGGTTGACACTAGTCCTGAGTGCAAAAAGAAAATGTTGACATGACTCTAAGGGGTTTTCATGATCTCAGAGTGAAATTCCAATGTCTACAAGAAAAAAATTCATTTTAGGAGGAACAAAGTTTATAATAGGGATGCATGTCCTCATGAGGGTATGTGTAGGATCATGGTCAACCAAACTATGCTCTTAAGTGGCAATAAAAAATCAGCAAATTAGGGTTATGTCAACTTGATGTGCAATTTTCTACTTGTTATAATATTTATATCAAAAAATTGAAAGAAAATAAAATATAGGAAATTAAATTTAGTTTCTAAAATATTATGCCTTATCTGACAAAAATAAAAATTGATTGGTCAAAATTTTAAATTTTAATGCAATAGTACAATAATTTCAGGACAAAAATAAGAAGTAGACATATGTCTAACCACCTTAATCAAAATCAAATGATAATATTTTTTAATAATATCATAGATATAAGAAGTAGACTCATGTCTAGATGTGACACAATTTTTTGGGTATTTTTATTTAAAATAAATAAATAAATATTAATTTTCTACTTTAGTATTTTTGGAATAAAAAAACTCTCGTGTTTGGCCACCTTAACTAATTCAAAACTCTAAAAAATTTAATTTTTCTTTTTCTTTTTCCTTATAGTAGAAGAAACATAGAAGGTGATACATCTTTTGGATTTCAAAAATGTTGTACCATTTGAAAGTTATAGTTGTTTTTCAATTAGTGTGTTAGCCAACACTTTATATGTAACTCCATTAGAAATAAAGTAATAATTACTCACTGAACTCATAATTTGACAAAACTTACATTTATGGAAAGCTAAGATTTTTTTTTAGGAAACCCTTTATATTTCATCAATTTTTGGTGAAAAAAAAGTCATTAGCTACATGTTTGAAGTAAAAAACACAAAAGAATAGGCCAAAATCACATTTTTGGGACATTTTTTAAATTTGACAATATAGGGTTGGTATCAAAAGATATAGTAGGCTCTATAAAGGTATTAATTATTTTCATTTAGTATTAGGATGGGTGAGAAAAAATTTGGAATAACTTTTGAAATGCTTTGAGGCATTTCAATACACATTTTTCAAATTGCCACTTCTTGGCACACCATGATCTTGCACATACCCATGAGTAGAAATTTAAATCACTATGTTATCTATGGGAGTTAGACAGAGAAATATGAATCTGAGGAGTTTATCTGAAGATCCAATTAGCTAATATAATTTGTATGATTAATTTAAATAGGTGTTTGGACCATTTCTAAGAACATTATAGAATGTAATAACATTCTAATTTTGAATGTCAGAGCTACATAAGCTATTTCTAGGTATTCTTAAAAAATATGGGATCTATGTTGCACATGGGAAGTAACTATAGTTTGCATTAAACTTAGAAATATGGCATTTGATCATTGTAATTAAACATGCATAAACTTGTGAATCTGAAATGCACATTCCTGCAAACAAGGAGTACTTATATTCTCATAAACATGACAAAGTTCTTATGGTTAAAATAAGACCTTAAAGAAAAACAAAAAGAAATGCATCTGGAAAGAAAAACAGCCATTATAATTCTTATCAATTTATCTCCATGACAACAATATCATACCATGATAACACACAAGCTTCAGATAAAATACTACAAAAAATAGGATAAAACAAAAGGTGGCTTACTTCTGAACATGCATAGTCCAAACACTCATATGTAACTTCACTATATGATTGCATAACTCTTGTTGTACATAGCCAAAAAGTAATAATGTCAATTAAATAAATTTTTCAATTTCAAAAAGATAATGCAAGAACATAATCTAAATATGCTCGATTATACCCACATCTTCCCAAGCCTTGTAAATTGTAAACCCATGACACAATAGAATCATTCTCAAATGACACAAGCAAGAAAATTTCTCATGATATGTGTATATTGATAATCAAATACTTTCTCCTCCTTGGTGGAAAAGTGTGATACATAATCCATTGGTTAAGCCCACTACATTTAATCCAAATCATTACAAATTGGCCCTTTCACATCATAGTGAGAAAATCATATGTTTTTGAGAATGAAACTAAACCATGATATATATAGCAAGTAATTTGTTGTAGATTAGAGTAATACCAACAACCAATGAATTCATGTAAGTACATGGATTCTAGAATTAGTTCCATTATGTTATGAAGATTTGACTATGAGATGAAAACTAACCAATTTCATAATAGCCAGTGAGAGAAACAATAGAATGATAAGCAAGCTAAGATGGTAGACTAAGGCATTGAATGTGTGTGTCTGTGTGTACTCTAAATTTGAATGATAGCCACACTTTTATACAATGTTGGGTATTGATCATCATGCGTTGCAATCATCCTTAAATACCCTAGCTAAGCTCAATCTCCACACTAAACTATATATCAAATTGAGAAGTGTCATTTATCCATGAATTAGTATATAGTGAAAGGGGCAAAGATAAAGATAGAAAGCTGTGAATCAGTTATAGACAAAGAAATATTGAAAAATGAAATAAAAGAATGAGTGAAAGAGGAAGGAAGAAATACGAATGCAAAGAGAGAGGGAGATAGACAAAGAGAGAGATATAAATAGAAATATAGAGAAATACATAGAGAAAGAAAAAGAGTTTGGAAAGACAAACAGGAAGGGAGATAAGTATATAGACTATAAGAAAAATACATAGATAAAGAGGAAGAGATCTATAGAAAGATATAAAGGAAGACATAGAGTGAGAAAGGGGGCAAAATTAGAGGAGAGGCTAATATGTGTGTAATTATAATTTTTTTAGTAGTAGTCAACAAAATAAGAATGTTGTTCATATAAAATAATAGTCCAAAAGGCATAAAGGACATATATGCAACTATGTTAGTTCACTATTCACAAATACTTTTTTTTCAAATCTATTTTTTAATGTAAAAAAAATTTCAAATTCAAACTTCTAAGTTATGAATAACTTAATAAGTAATTAATAGTAATTATGTTAAGACCATTTTAAGGCGTTCACCTAGAACCTGCTATGTTCACCCACTAAAAGTAAGTTTATTCAAGTGTCAAGTTGGTAAGGCATTTGGGAAGAATTGATGGGACCATATATTATTTTTTAGTTTGACCTTCACTTGGTTTCAAGAACCCTTTCATATTCTCTACTTAACAAGGCCAACCACGCGAAGGTGGAAGCTCATTTGGCCTTCCCCCCCCATATTAACTCTAAATTCCCCATTAAGAACTAAGTAAATATTTCATTTATTCATTTTAGAAGTATATCATTGAATCATTATAATCACATAACATTCATTAACACAACATACAATTAATTAATACGTATAAACATTCATCAATAATTTGTGAACATATCAATCATTATATTCACATAAAATTCATTAGCATGACATATAATTCATTAATTCATCAATAATTTGTGAACACGTCAATCATTATAATCAAATAACAATATTCAATAACATGAGATAAAATTCATTAATAAACAACATTCATAAAAATTCATCAACACATTCATCATCAAACAAGGTTTTAAACATCAATTTTTTTTCTTTTGTTGAAGATAAAGACTAATAGGCACATTGTGACTATCTTTGACATTCTCCTATGGCTCTTATGGTTCTAATCTTATGACATGAGTCTTCCTCTTCTTTTTCTAATGACAAGGTTGATGCGCCCTTATAATAAGAAATAAATGGGTTTAATTCTAAAATTTTTAAAAATATTATAATTATTTCATTAATCTAAAGAACATAACAAGGATTTTATTTACCTAATAGTGCCACATCATCTACTCTCACATTTTGTTTAGCCCCAACTGCAACATGCTCAACACTAACATCACACTCTACATACTAAAAAAATATCACATAAAGGTTACACCAATTACAATTTAAGATGTTAATTTTTGTTAATAATTACATAATTAATTTTTAATAGAAATTGAATCTATACTTGTATCATTATGATGCACATCAAGGCCTTCGTCATGTGTAGGATCTATGACTTTGTCATCATGAGTAGGATTTGTGCTAGGAGTAGTAGGCTGCAGTGAAATGTCATGCACACATTGTTATCATTGTTTGAAATTAACATCAAGTAGATTATTTCTCATGAAGTTATCAATTTCTATTATTATTCATTAGGCATATTTACCCATGTGTCAATCGATGCACCAGAATCTTCTGCATCTCTTTGGCCACTAGCATCTATGCGTTGGTGAGCAACCACTACTTTATAGCCTTTCTTGGAGCCAATTTGTTTGTCCTCTTCTGTGGGCACTAGATTAAATTCAATGACCTACATTTTTTGCATAATATCATCAATATTGAATGTATTTCTTATTTGTAATTTTATATAAAAAAATTGATATGTAATTTGATTTACTGCTGAGTGAATTTTCATATATCCACCAGAGCCAAAATGGTGTTGACCAACCTTCTCTTTCCTAGCTTGTATAGCCTTTGATGTGTCTTGCAATATATATATTTAAAGTTTTAAATATGTTAGATTATATAAATCCACAATCACTCCTCTAAAAATATCTACCAAAATCCACAATCCAAATAAAAATGTCATTGTTTCCATACTATGTTGATCTTAGGGTGGTATGAATATGGTGCAAATTACATGTTGTTGAAAATAGATTGATACAAGTATGATACATGTGTTTCAATCATTGTTTTGTCATTGATGTCAAACCTGTTACTTGCTGGTAAGATAGTTGCTTATATGATTTAAGTACTATCATTTATTTGATTGATGAAGAGGATTTGATCAAATGAGGTAACTATAGCATGTAGAGGAAAGGTTGAGTTATGATATAAAAAAGAGTACAAATATTAGTTAAGATAGTGATATTATAATGCATTGATAATCTATATAAGCTTGAAAAGGTTAGTTACACTGAGTAAGTTTAGAAGAAAAAGTTAAACAAAGTTTTTCTTCCAAGCTTGATCGAGTGGACAATAGGCATTGAGCAAAGTTAGTGCAAGCTGAGCAAAAAATTAGTTGGAGTTGAGAAAAGTTAATTTTAGTGTAAGCCAAGTGAAACAATGTAAGCCAAGTAAAGTTTAAGTTGATGCCAAGCACCAATAAACTTTAGTTCATGCTGAGTGTTTTGACAGTGAATGTCGAGCAACACAGTATGTGTCAAGCATCAGAAACTAGTTAATGTCGAGTGTTAGCATTATGAGAAAGATTAAGAATTCAATGAATCTAAGCCAATAAGTTTGATTTCTTGGATTGTGTGAACCATGTGGAAGATAAGATTGATGAGTTGGTGGCACATAATTCAAGATGAACCATTTTGAGGTGAATTCAAAGATGATTGAAGGATAAGTTTCTAAAAGGGAATGAAATGAAATGAGGGGTAGATTCATTGAATCCTACTTAATCTATCTTAACCCTAAAATGGACAATGGAGGATGAATGGCATAATATCTATATTCTCTATTTATAGAGATGGTTGGTCAGAAGTAAGGGTTTTCATGTGCGATAATCTAAGGAAGAGAATGATTCTAGGGTAATTGCTTCATTTTGTGACCAAGAGAAGAGACTGCATTAGAAAATAAAGCAAGAAGGCTTAAGGGTATGGATTCTTGAAGGGTGAACAAGCTATCAGAGCTTAAGAGTGTGAAAGCCAAGTGGAATAGAGGACTGAAATAAAGATCTATAATTTGCAAATGAAGTTGTTAGTTGTTGTCAGATCAGGCATTATTATTCCTATAATGCCCCACCTAGAGATCCTTGGAACAAGGATGAAATACAAGCCAATTATATATATATATATATATATATATATATATATATATATATATATATATATATATATATATATATATATAAACAAGTATGAGTGCACAAAACAACACCATACATGGATCACATAGATTGCAATAGAAGTCTTAACCACCACCTTGGCAACCAACGAATCTCCAAACATCACTACCCAAACTAACACACCCACAATAGGAAACCAAAATCTAAAATGACAACAACATAAAGAAACTCAAATCTATCAAGGAATGGAAAATTAAGTAAACCCAAAGGGTACTAGAATCACCAAAAATTGATCCGTAAAAACTAGTAGAAATGTCCCCTATTTTTTGTGCGAGGACCACAGATTGATAGGTTTTTGCGCGAAGCTATGAAAATGCCACATGAGGAGGTGCCTTCTATGTGAGGATGTGCACCAACTAGTGTGAGAAGGTACTTGGCCAAACAACCAAGACAACCAAAATTGGTGTTGGGTTTCATGTGAGAAAGTGCCAAATGCCACGTGAAGAAACCCAACATGCCACGCGAGGTCTTGCATTCTTAGGCAAGAAAGCATGATTTTGCAAGAGATCCCAAGATAGAAAACCAAAGAAAAAAAGGTAAAAAGTTAAGGAATGAAGCTCCTCCACACTAGGGAGTATCGGATCCACATTTCGAGGCATAAACACTCAAACACAATACTGAAAGATGAAAATAATATCTAACCATCTAACAAGCAGTGAAGGGAAAGTATAGAAGGAAACATCACAATGTACTAAGACAACATTGAAATAAATATAAATAACATCATAATGAATAATACAACCAAACCAATTACATGGTTCCTCTGAACCATAATAGCATCATAAGACCATTGTGGACCCTAACCATCCCTTGTGCGTAACATCCCAAGCTACTAAATAGATCGTTGGTACTATCATAAAAAGGGATGTCACTACTAAAATGTGCTACAACATAAGCATAAGAAAATCCAACATGCTAAAAGTAAAGCATAAGATAATCCTACGAATACAAATAACATCATCTATCATATGCTAATCATTGTAATAAGGAAATGCATCAATAGATGAAACCATCTAAACATGATATACAAGCATCTCAAGGAAAGCATAAATCACAAGAAATAATACTCTAAAACCTGAAGCACCAAGTGAAAACATCTAGCAACAGTCACACTAGGAAAATAAATCATCTTTGTACATCAGTCCCAGTAGTGGTATAGGTAGCTACACATCCCAACCATGTGGAACCCATAGGCCCACTCCTACCATGCTGATGGAGATAATGATCCAATCACAAACACACATAAAGGAAACATCCATGGCTAACACACACACCAAACAATATGATGAATGAAACCAAGACATAGACAATGCATAAACTATAGGTCCTAGTCAGACACTCAATGGCTACTAAGTAAGGGCTGACATCATGGAGAGTCACTTAGCATCAACAAGCCCAAGCTAGTATTGGTAGCTACTCTTGTCAACATAAGGTGTACAACCAAGGAAACAACTCTTCTCAAAGGAAGATGCACAACCTAAATATTTTATTATCTTATATTTATTACTACTCAGTATTTTAATTTAGTTATCACTTATATAAAAATTCTTCTGCCAACCAATGGAAGATAGTCACTAGGTTTTAGGATAGAAGCCCCTCCATATGCTACCCTACCCTACCCATGCTCATCCAATGACGAGTGCCCATAGACATGCAAATTTCCAACCCAACCCCAATGATCATAACTTCTAAAAGTACCACATAATATTGGGCCTCTCAAGTCACCCTACAAATATATGCATATGTACTTGTGTGTGGTGCACCATCATCACAATGATCATAACACAAGGACTGGATGAGAACACAAAGCAGAAAGTCACTCTACCAAAAATAGACTTAGGAGGATGAATGTAGCACACATCCTAATGGAACAAAAAAGTGCAACGAAGGTTTGACCAACATCTAAATTCATTTAATCTAGTTCCACAACCAAACTCATGCCAAGAAAACTTGACAAAATAGGCCGACATGCAAAATGAGGTAAAAAATCCAAAAACTAGAAAACTTTGAAATTAAAATCCATTTGGCATTTGAAATTAAATAGCCATATAGTGACACTTGATGATCACCCACTCCTTTGTGAGTATGCAGATGTGTTTCTTGATGAGATTCCAAGTATACCACCACATCATGACATTAATTTTTGGATTGATCTTGTACCAGGAGCTGAGCTGATTTCATGAGCTCCTTACCACATGACTACTTAAGAGTTGAGTGAGCTCAGATTACACTTGGAGGAATTTTTGTCCAAGGGCCATATTCATTCTAGTGTATCCTCATGGGGTGCACTGGTCATCTTTGTAAAGAAGAAGGATGGTTCTTTGAATTTGTAGATTGACTATTGGCAGTTGAATAAGGTGACAGTGAAGAACTGTTATCCTTTGCCAAGGATAGGTGACTTGTTCAATCAGAAGAAGGGAGCACAAGTGTTCTCAAAGATTGATCTAAAGTTGAGATACCATCAACTTCACATCCAAGAGCCTGATATTCATAGAACAAATTTTGTATGCAATATGGGCATTATGAGTTCACAGTTATACCATTTGAGTTAACCAATGTGCCATTAGTATTTATGATTTTGATGAATGGTGTATTTTTCACTTACCTTGATTAGTATGTCATTGTATTCTTGGATGACATATTGATCTATTTGAAGAATATAGAGGAGCATGAAGTCCATTTATGTCAGGTATTGCAGTGCTTGAGAGACCATCAATTGTATGGAAACTTGAGTAAATATGGGTTTTTCCAGTTGGAGGTGATGTATTTAGGACACATCATCATTGGTGATGGAATTGCAATGGATTTGTAGAAGATTTGTGCTATCATAGATTGACCAGTACCCACTAATGTCTTAGAAGTTCATAGCTTTATGGGATTGATTGGTTACTACCATCGCTTCGTGAAGAATTTCTCATGCGTATCTCATCCCATCACTTCTCTTTAGTGGAAAGGGAAGAAGTATGTTTGTTCAGACCAATGCAAGGGAGAATTTAATTCTCTTAAGCAGTGTTTGACCAGTTCATTAGTCCTTGCAGTGCCTAATCTTGTAGGTAATTTTATGTTTGCATAGGTGCTTTGTTGGAAGGTGTGGGTGTGGTGTTGATGCAAGATGCTTGAGTGATTGCTTATGAGTCTAGAAAACTCAAGGATCATGAGCTTAACTACCCCACTCATGATTTCAAACTCATGGTCATAGTGCATGCTCTTGTTTGATGGAGACATTTCCTTTTGGTACATAGGTTTGAGTTTCATAGAAATCATAGGAGCTTGTAGTATATCTTTACTTAGCCAAACCTGAATGCATGATAGTGTCACTAGATGGAGTTCTTGTGCAAGTATGACTTTGATTTTCATTACATTAAAGGGAAGGAGAATGTCATCACGGATGCCTTGAGTAGGAGGTAAAATGAGGTACCAGTGATGTCATTGGGAGTGGATTTGTGAGGTCATATCTTGGAGACCTTTCCTAGTGACACTTGTTATTAGGAGGTGAGGGTAGAGATTGAGTTTGGACGTACCCTTGAGGGGAGATTTTTAGGTTATATGCTTGAGTCTGATAGACTACTATGACACTTGCAGCATATTTATGTACCTGTGTTGGGTGATCTCTGTACCTTTGTTTTGTTAGAAGTGCATCATACACCATATTCTGCACATCCTGGTGTTAAGAAGATGCATGCTAATCTATGACAGATATACTTTTAGGCAAGGATGAGGTGAGATGTTGCTACTTTTTTCCTAGATTTCTTGAGTGCTAGAGAGTGAAGGTAGAGCATTAGCATCCAATGGGTCTTTTGCAGCCACATACCATTCTAGAGTGGAAGTGGGATATGATATCCATTGATTTTATTACAGGATTTCCTATGTCATCATGGAGACATGATTTTCTTATGGTGACAGTGGACAAGTTGTCCAAGGTAGCACATTTTCACCCATGAGAGCATCCTACATAGCTTCTTCTGTAGCACATGTTTTCTTGGAGGATATTGTTTTTTTTCATTGGTTCCCTCATTAGATTATTTTAGATAGAGATCCAGTGTCTGCTTCTATACTATGGATGTCTCTCCAGCATGATTTAGGTGCATAACTCAATTTTAGCTCAACTTATCACTCAAAAATTGATGGTCAGACTGAGAGAGTGAACCAAGTTTTGGAGGACATGCTTCACATTTATGTTATGGATAAGCAAGTGAAGTGGGAGGACTATTTTTACCTTTTCAAGTTTGCATACAACAATGGGTATCATAGTTTTCTTGGCATGTCACCTTTTCAAGCCTTGTACGGTAGACTATGTCGTACCCCTTTAAGTTGGCATCGCTTAGAGGACCAAGTTCTTTTGGGTCTAGAGATGCTTCAAGATATGGAGTAGTAGGTTGTTTGCATTAGGGAGCATTTGGTTACTACTCAAGATAGGCAAAAGAAGTATGCAAATGCCCATAGTTTAAATCATCACTTTCTTATTGGTGACGGGGTATTTTTGAGAGTGCAACCAAGGAAGAGCCCCATCTATTATAGAAAAGGCTCTAAGTTGGCACCACATTTTTTTGGACCATTTGAGATCCTCAAGAGGGTTGGTCCTATTTCTTATCGACTAGCATTGCCACTTAGCCTATTGTGCATCCATGATGTTTTTCATGTTTCTATTTTGAGGCAGTATATTATGGATGAACCCATGTTCTTGACTGGGATGCTTTGTAGGTAGCAGACAGGTAGCTTACTTTGGATCCCATTTGTATCCTATAGTAGAGGAGGTTGACCTTGTGAGGTTCAGACATTGAGCAAGTAAGGGCCCAATGGGACCTGAGTGATGAGACCTCTTCAACTTGAGAAGATGCTACATGTTTGAGGGAATTGTACCCCTACCTTTTTGCTAGCTTCTAGGAATAAGCCTATGCAAGTGGGGGAGGATGTAGTGCCTCTCGTGTTTGCAGTCTGTACCTTGTCTATTTTGAGCTAAGAAATTCTTGGTACTCTTTTATATGTACTTTCAGATGACCTTAGGGTCAAATATTATACTTTGATTCAGTACAATAGATGTTATACTGCTATGATGTTTAGTTTATCCTATTTTCATGTTGATGCCATTTTGAGATGACAATAGATCTATGACAATATCTAATTATGTTATGCAGTGGATTTTATGCTATGGTTATTTACTTGATTCATGTATCTTTATGCTTTATTCGAATGTGAGTGATGTAAATAGATTTTAGGTATAACTAAACAAATAGATTAATTAGGTATTTAATGCATTTTTCTTTAGCTATGATATTATATGCAATTGCACTTAATCATGTGTTTTAGTGTGCAGGATTTATATCCCTGGCAATGGCACATGGAGTTAGTGATTCAGCTATTCATATTTTACCAATTTTGTCCCTGTATGGTCAACATATCCTTATTTAATTATTTAAATTAAACCTTTTGGTGATTATTAAATCTGAATTCATCTGCATTATGTGATTAGACCAGTGAGTGTGTCTATGCATTTAGAAGTTTGCATTGTCATGAAAGTTGTTAAGTGATTTTCTATGATTTTGGGTTTTTGGGCTTTAAATCTAATTGAATTTAATTTTTTTTAGTTTTTCTTTAGGTGAATTCTCATTATGAGGAATAACTTGTTTTCATTTAGGTCAATTCAGAGTCTAGCTAGTCTAGCTAGCTATTTACCCTAATCGACTATTCACTCAAAAAGTGAATAAGTATTGAAAAAGGGATTTGTTTTCTCACTTTCCTATTTTGCAAATTAGAAATTTGGAGAGCTTTTCTAAAATCCTCTTCTTGAAGGATTGGCTTTCTACTTGTTATGAGAGTTGTGAGCGTGGAAGTTTTGCTAGATTAGTCTCATTGGATCCAGCTTGGGTAGACCTTGCTTTGTCATGATTTCTAGTAGATTCAATGGTTGATTTATTTTATTGTGCCATTTTCAATTTCTATCCCTTTTGTTGATAGTAGGGCTTTACAATTTTCCTATTTCAGCTTCTATTTTTGGTATTTGTTCGTCTAGAGGCTAAGAACAAGTGCTCCCCTCTATTTATGTTTTCTAGTTGTACCTAGTTGGTCAGGTATGAACATTTTTCCTATTTTTGGGATGGGGGTTTGGGGTTTTGCATTGTTATGCTAGCCATTTTTGCATACAGTGTCCAAACCCATGTACCTAAATACATACATATATTCTTGATTCAATCTAACTTGTGTCATGTATACATGTGTGCTATAGGGTCTTAGTGATAGTATGTTGTGTCTTGGTGATCTTCAGATGTTGACAGATCCCACATGATGTGAGTCAAAGATATGTTACAATTTATATATATTTGATATATACATGATATAATGTGTGTACATACTTTTATAACTCTATTTAAAATAAATTTATTTTCTTTGACATAAGGTTTAGACCTAGATCATAAAGTCTTTTGGAGTCATGGATCATCAAGAGGGGGATGTGGTTGATCTACATGTATATGTAGTGAGCTTGTCTTATTTTAGTTGTCTATTTCATTGATATGGAGACATTATATGTGTTATTTTGGATACATTTTATATGGAGAACTCAATGTTTTATATGTTATTTGGATACATCTGATATGGAGACCTTGATGTTTTATATGTTATTTGGATACATTTGATATGGAGACTTTGATGTTTTATATGTTATTTGGATACATTTGATATGGTATTTTGGCAATATTTTATATGGTATTTTGGATATATTTTTATGGGTATATTATTCTCCAAAGACATTTCATTATATATACATGTATATATTATTTCATAGATGTGTTACTTTGTAGATGTATCTTATGTTCATGTTTATATTCACATGTTACCCATCTTCATGTTGAATGTATGTTGTAATTCCCCACCTGAAGATCCTTGGAACAAGAATTCAATTCAAGCCAAGATTTTTTTTTTACAAGTATGAATACACATGACAACATCATACAGGGATCACAAAGATTGCAATGGAAGACTTCACCACAATCCTGGCAACCAACGAATCTTCAAACGTCACTAACAAACTGACACACACAAACAGAAGTGAACAACAACCATGCACATGATGAGGGATCGAAGAATCCACCACTCATCAAAAAAACACCAAGATGGGGTAAAATATAGAATCCTAAAGCCCTAAAATTTCCTAGAATCTTTATCTTATCTTAGAGAGGTCTAAAACCTATCTCAAAATATTTGTCGCATATATTAAAATATATCTTAAGAACAAGGAATTAAATATACATCAAATTATACTTAAATGATATATTTTAAACCCCTAAGAAAGACTATTTTGAACTGGAAAGGTGAGAAATCCAATAAGGTGTCCAAAACCAACTTTCAAAACTTCCTCAGCCCAGCCTAACTGCTCCTTGTTTCTCACATGAGAAAGTGCATTGGTCTCAAGTTTTACGTGAGATCTTGCATCATTGTGCGTGAGAAAGTGCATGGCTTCACATGAGGATTCACTACACAACACGTGAGGATTTTCATCCCTACGCAAGGAAATACATTTTTGCATGAAGAAGTACATTCTTGCATGAGGAATTGTCTTTCCATGTGAGAAAACACATCAGAACGATAATAAAACAAGAACAAAAAGCATAAAAACATGAAAACCTCCACACCAGGGAGTACCAAATCCACGTAAATTGAAGAATGAACTCTCAAGTGCATAAACTGTTGGAAATAATGAAGACTAACAAGGTTACTGAGAGGGGAGGGGTGAATCAGTAACTCTAAAACTTTAATTCAATTTCTGCATGATAATATTTTTACCATTCATCCATCTAGTCTACTGTATGCATGAAAAGATAAACATATGTAGCACATGAACACACAAATTTGGTGACCCAGAAACCTTCCAATTAGAAAGTAAAATTGGGGTGGGGATGATACCCACAAAACTTCAATACTGTAGTATAAAGTTGGCCGGTTAAGGCTTACAATGATCACTTCTGATGATCTGCCCTGTTAGGAGCAAGTAGGATTGCTAGATCCACCTTGTTAAAGGATTTACAAACATATAATGAAGTATGCACTCTGTTAGGAGATTTACAAAAGATTGTTAAATCTACCTAGTTAAAGGATTTAGAAAACTAATTCACCTATTAGGATGAAGCATTGGATCTAATTGCAACTGATTTATGATAAGATCCTTTGTGTTTTGATGACTTGATGTGACAAATATATCTTTTTTGCATCAATGTTGACCTTACTGTATTCCTCTGTTCTGCTAGTGATTCACTTTCCCTCTTCTCAAATTATTGCAACACATCACAATCAACTATATTCAACATTTCATCATTTCAAATGATATATACCATTCCAATATTTACACTGGCAAGGTCGGCCAAACACAAGTGAACAAATATTATTGAGTCGGCTAGATGGTGAAAAAATCGGGTTCCACAAACTGACTTGGTGACCTTCTGACACTCGGCATCCACTACAATACACTACATTATCATGTACTCGGTAAGAGTAGAGGCACGGTCCATACTAATCATTCTAAGTAGCTTGGAACTCGGTAACCATTGGTGACTCGGTGAATATTGTGTCACTTGGTAAAAACTGAATCCATTGATAACCTTCTTCACTAATAAATACTGATTCCTTCATTTACCTTGTTTACACGATAATCACGGACTGCTTGGAGAACACTATTCTGCTTGGTAACCACTAACTGCTCGAAGAACACTGTTCTGCTCGGTAACCACTAATTGCTCGGAGAATACTGTTCTGCTTGGTAAGCACTAACTGCTTGGAGAACACTGTTCTGCTCGATAACCACTAACTGCTCAGAGAATACTGTTCTGCTTGGTAACCACTAACTACTTGGAGAACACTGTTCTGCTTGGTAACCACTAATTGCTTGGAGAACACTGTTATGCTCGGTAACCACTAACTGCTTGGAGAACACTGTTCTGCTTAGTAACCACTAACTGCTTGCCTGTGAATTTTATAAGGTAACCGCTGAATGCTCGGTGTGAACTGTAGACTAGGTGATGAGCTCGGTAAGCATTCAAAATAAAATAAGTGTTGTGAATAATGAAAAATATATCATAATTCCAACAATCTCCCCCTTTGGCATTAGTGACAAAAACACTTATGAGCCAAAACTTATATACAATATCTGACATACTGACAACTGATTCTGCTGAATATACATGGCTTCCTTACATATGACTCCCCCATACAATATACATAAGGTATTTACATGAGCTATATGAATTTTATTAACAGTATCTCTTTGTCCGTTTTGTACATTTATCTCACCAATAACTCTTTTTGAGTATCTCTTTCTCCCCCTTTTTGACAATAATGCCAAAGAATTAAAAAATGTATTTACATAGAAACACCAAAATGTGAGATAAATTCTGAATGTGCCTGAAGAATGAGTTGCAGAGTCTTCTCCCAATTCTCTTGCAGGATTTTGCATGTGGATAGAGCTATCTGAACTTCTACAGAGAGTTCAATCACATGGTCTGCAATGGAGAAATTGTTGCCATGGATCAATGTTTTTGAATGGGCAATGTGCTTTTGCATTGTGTCCATGATGGGAAGGATCATATTCTAAATATCTAACAATGTAGATTGGATCCTTGACTCTTCTCTCATCAATTCTGCTTATTTTTCTGAAAAAAATTTGATTTTGAGGTGATGAGATGAGGTTGAACTAGGGTCAAGCTTCAAGTTTTGTGCGCTTGCCTTCAGATCCTCATCTATCTTATTTAATTGTTTTCTTATCTCCTTGGTATACTTGGTAACATCACAAAGCTTAGCAAAAAGAGATGTTACATTATTAAAAAAAATTTCAATGTTGGCCAAAACTAAGGTTAATTCAACCTGTTTTATTGCTATGTGCTGAGCAATGTGCTCAAGCACCTTATGATCTGTTAGAATCAAAAAAGATTAATAACCCAGAAAACTAGTGCAAAGAGTAAATATCTAAACTATGAATGCAAATGATACAAAATCAAAATAGCATCATAGAGTTAGTCTCCAAGAGAGTAATGCAAATGCTGGAAGCAGAATAGCATTAAGAGGATGCAAAAACAAGAGATGATAATACAAGCCAGGTAGCATGCTTATATAGGCTAGGAAGAGGGAGGAGGTGTCAACACCAACCAATGAGGAGCAACCATCTATCAGACTAAAGATAGCAAAGTATCTTCCCAAGATAGCTAATGGATGCTCACATGTAGGAAGGTGACACCTCACAACCATTCACCTAATAAGACATGCTTTATTAACCTAAGCGAGATTATTAAAAAATGTAGGAAAAACCTAGCAAAAAAGGAAAAATAAAAAACTACACTAACACCCCCCCATAAGCGAAGCTTAGGTGGATGTAGAAATGGGTCCCGGCAAGTCAAGCCTGATGAGGTACCCATGTACATAAGATTTCTCAAAAGAGAGAGAGAAAAGAAACCCCCCCACAAAAAAGTCAGGACTCCGAGTGAGAGGAAGAGGCCCCCCCAAAAGATGAAGCATCCCGCACCCCCAGTAAAGCTCGCAAATGAAGGAACTTGCTCTCAGTGAAGGGTTTGGTGAAGATATCAGCAACTTGCTCGGAAGTCAGAGAATAGCGAAGGTCAATGACATGACCATGGATGAGCTCCCGGATGTAGTGCATGTGGACCTCTATGTGTTTGGTCCGTTGATGATGAACTGGATTCCGTGAGATCTGAATGGCACTCTGGTTGTCACAAAATATGACTGATGACCGTCTGATCTGGATACCAAACTCAGTGAGAAGATGTTGAATCCAAATGGCCTCAGTGGCGGCATTTACAGCCCCCCGATACTCAGCCTCAGTAGAAGACAAAGCAATAGCAGACTGCTTTTTACTCGACCAACAAACAGGACCTGACCCAAGTGAGAAGCTATACCCTGAAGTAGACTTGAGATCCTCAGAATCACCTGCCCAATCTGAATCTATGTAGCCCACCAAATCAAGCTCAATACCTGCTGCATAGTGAATCCCACAACTATGAGAACCCTGAATGTAGTGAAGGATCCGCTTGGCTGCTTTCCAGTGTAACTCATGGGGCTCCTGCATGAATCGAGAGACCATGCCTACAGCATAGGAGATGTCAGGTCTCGTATGAGTCAGATAAATGAGACTCCCAACAAGTTGGCGGTACAAAGTGCCATCAACAAGTGGAGAAGAACATTGAGCCTCAAGTTTGACTCCAGAAAGGAAGGGAGTCGGAGCAGGCTTACAGTCAGCCATATGAAACCGCGAGAGTAAATCTAGAGCATACTTGGATTGTGTGATGGTGATCCCAGAAGGAGACTGAAGGATCTCAATTCCGAGAAAATAATGCAACAAGCCCAAGTCAGTCATCAAAAAATTGTCCTGAAGGGCCACTTTGACAGCCTTAATGGTGGGTGAAGAACTTCCTGTGATCAGCAAGTCATCAACATACAAAACCAAAAATAGAAGTGAATCACCTTGTTGCAAAATGTACACATTAGGATCAGAATGGCACCGAGTGAACCCAACTGATAGAAGGAAGGAGTCCATCTTGGCATACCAGGCCCGAGGAGCCTGTTTGAGGCCATAGAGAGACTTTCGAAGATGACACACAAGTGAAGAATCCTGAAGGAAGCCCTGTGGCTGCTCCATGTAGATCTCCTCATGAAGGTCAC
This sequence comes from Cupressus sempervirens, assembly GCA_028749045.1. Classification (NCBI taxonomy): domain Eukaryota; kingdom Viridiplantae; phylum Streptophyta; class Pinopsida; order Cupressales; family Cupressaceae; genus Cupressus; species Cupressus sempervirens. The sequence goes on along the minus strand of CM053785.1, from coordinate 61,254,884 downwards.
CATGAAGAAAAGCACTCTTCACATCCATCTGATGTACTTCCCAACGATTAGCTGCAGCAATGGCAAGAACAATTCGAATGGAATTCATTCGGGCAACTGGTGCAAAAGTCTCAGAGTAGTCAATCCCAAGAACCTGGGAGAATCCTTTGGCAACCAAGTGAGCCTTGTGTTTGTCAACTGACCCATCTGCTGCAAATTTTGTCCGATAGATCCACTTACATCGAACAAGTTTTCTTCCTTTAGGAAGAGGGACAAGATCCCAAGTGTGGTTCCTCATCAAGGAACTATACTCTTCCTGCATAGTTGTATCCCACTCAGAAATACCAGAAGCCTCATGAAAGGACTGTGGATCTGAGGCAGTAGCAATGAAGACATGTGGAGCATCCTGGAATTGTGAATGAGTTCGCCTGGTGTCTGATGGATCCCCAACCCAATCACCTGCAGACTGCAAGGTCTGTCTAGCCCAAAGTGGGCAAGAAGATGGAGAATTTGGAGGGGAATCATTAACCTCTAAATGATGACTAGGAGAGGAAGGAGGTGAGTTCTCTGAATCACTTTCTGCATCAAAAGTAGAGGTAGAAGACTGTTCAGGTGAATCTGACTCATCAGAAGATCTGTCATGTATTCCAAGTGACTCTAATGTCAAGGTAGAAGTTGGAGAAGTGATAGAAAGTGAGCTTGAAGATCCCTCCTCAAACTGAACACTCCTCTCAATGAATAACTCATGTGTAGTAGGGTGGAGCAACCGATAACCCTTCACACCATCAGGATAACCTACAAATATGCAAGGTCTGCTTTGCGGATCAAAGGCCTTACGTTTCTCTGTAGGAATGTGGGCCCATGCAGGGGAGCCAAAAACTCGAAAGTGCTTAACTGATGGTTTTCGACCGCTCCAAGCTTCAAAAGGAGTAACTCCCTTCAAGGCTCGGTGAGGAACACGGTTCTGGATATAACAAGCACAATTAATGGCTTCTGCCCAATACTGTGGTGCAAGAGATCTAGAGTGAATCATACAGTTTGCCATTTCCTTCAAGGATCTATTCTTCCGTTCTGCAACACCATTTTGCTGAGGATTGTATGGAACTGAATGCTGTAAATCAATCCCCTCTGAAGTGCAAAATCTTTCAAACCGATGGTTGACATACTCACCACCATTGTCTGTGCGCAAAATCTTGATGGCTTTCCCAGATTGCTTTTCTACAAAAAAATTTTTGAAGTCTTGAAAATGGTCAAATACCTCTGACTTCTGTTTGAGAAAGTACACCCATGTATATCGAGAAAGGTCATCAATGAATGTGAGGACATATCGGGCCCTGCTGAAAGAAGGATGTTGAAATGGACCAGCCAAATCACTGTGAACTAACTCTAGTATCTGTGAAGCTCTCCATGCCTTACTTTTGTCAAACTTTTCCTTAGGATGCTTACCAAGAATGCAACCTTGGCAAACACCTCCTGAGAATTGAACCGAAGGAAACCCTGTGACCATGCTCTGCTGGTTGAGCTGATGCAAATAGCGGAAGTTAAGATGGCCAAACCGCTCATGCCATAATTTACTCACATCATTAGAGTGAGTGAGCAAAACAGATGAAGGAGGATCAGGAACAAAGTGAGAAAACAGATAGAGCCGTGACTGATGATCTGCTCTCCCAACTGCAACTACAGAATCACTATGCAACTCACGTATCTCCACTGAATTAGGAGTGAACTCAACCCGCTTGCCTAAACCTGTGTGAGTGATTTGGTATATTGATAGGAGATTAGTTGATAATGAGGGTACACAAAGAACATCATGGAATGTGCCATCCCCCACATCAACAGACCCTCTCCCACACACCTCAATAGGAGTGTCATCACCCATCAAAATAGAAGGCATAGTACATGGCTCTAAGGATGTAAGTTCTTCCTTAGATGAAGCCATGTGGTGTGAAGCACCCGAATCAAGAACCCAAGTGGATGGTGAGGAAGCAACTGCAACAAGAGCTTTGCCCTTTCCTTTCCCCTTGTTGTTTTCTTTTGCCTTGTTAGACTCTTCATTAGAACTTTGTTTGATAGACTCAGGAACACTAATATTATTCTTCTCAAGAATGTATGTCAAGTGATCAATTTGTTTCTTCAAACATTTATGTTCATCATGACCGGGTCTTTTACAATAGGCACATTTAACCTTTTCTTTCTTAGGCTTATCGCCCTTGGAGGATGAGGTATCAATAGTTGCTTTTGAAGCAATTGGTATCTGATCCTTCTTTTCCTCACTATTATTTTGTTTCTCATCCTTACTATTGTTGTTACTACTTTGTCCTTTTTGTTCTTTTGTGCCTTGGTTGGTTGCTAAGGCATGTGACTTAGAGGACTTAAGAGTGCCCATCTGGATTAGCTTGTCCTGTTCTCGAGTAAGATTGACAACAAAATCATCTAGAGATGGCATGGTGAATTGAGTACCAAGTGCACCCTTAGTAGCATAGAAGGTAGAGACAAACACATAATATTCTGAACTTAGCTTAGAGAGAATACTGAGAATCAATTGTTCATCTTTCTTTTCAATTCCACATTGTTTTAACTGTAGCCTTAGTGATTTCAATTTGGTGAAGAAATCTTGGATTGTGTTGAAATTGCCTGGACTCAAACTAATTAATTCATTTTCCAACATATGACCCCTCATTGAATCTTGTGTGCCAAATAATGTTTCTAGCTTTGTCCATACTTCATTTGGTGTATCCAAAGACTCAATGTGAAATAGAAAGTTAGGAGAAACAGACAAACACAATGTTCCATATGCCTCATCACATTTGTTAAACCACTTAGGCTTGTCTTCATCTTTAGCAGGTTCAGTTTCAAGTCCCATAGTTATCCTATTTAATCCAGCTTTCCTTAAGTGAATTATCATGCATGATTTCCACTCAAAGTAATTGTATGGAGTTAGGATGGGCATATTTGTTTGATCCATGATGAAGGAATGCAAAGAAATGCTAAAAGGAAGAGAATCCAGCCACGACAATGCCCCCCCCTTTTTACTCAATCAAAGAACCCCCCCCCAAAGAAATATGATTTGGCACTTTATTTTAGTGCATTTACAATTACCACTAGAAAGAGATATTTAGTGGTCTTGATTTCAATGCATTACAAACCCTCATGAAGAGCATATGCTAAAAGTGAAACTTGGGCACAATAATCAAGGAAAAAAATAGCACCACTGTGATCTACTCAAAAAATCATGCACTTTCAAAAAAAGAATCGCCTCGATACGAGGCCGTATGAGAAAGTTATGATCCTCCGAAGTTTCCAAAACGAGAACTGTGCACAGTCACGGTTGAGAATCTGCAATTTATGAAAAATTCATGCATTAAAATCAAAAACTAACTCCACTAGTGGATAGAGCACAAAAAAATAGCCAAGTTCATAACAAGAATCATCAAAATCGGAGTCCGTATGAGCAAGAACGAGACATTTGAAAACTGCGTTCAAATCTGCGGCTGCCAACGGAGAGGGGTATGGCTGTAGCTTTGTATGCTCGATTCTAAAAAATATACAACTTGCATGCAAAATCTGAAAGATACCCAGATGGTTTTTCGGGGCTGCGAACAAAACCCAGAAAGCATTTTTCTTGCTGATGAACAGAAGATGTTGTTGTAGTGTAAATCAGACGCCTTTAATAGTAAAAAACGGCTCCAAAAATCAGAAAACGACCCCAGTAATCAAAATATGACATGCAAATGCTGGATTAGCTTCTTAAGTCCATCAATGGCATGCTGGAACCTGCAAAACTGATTGAAAACTCCAAATATGCAAGTTGGTTGTCAGGTTTGAGATTGAAACCCCAGAGAAAAACTGTTTTTGTCAAAACTTTTCTTATTCTCAGGATCATCCAAAGATGCAAGAGAAGAGCATACTTCGTTTTTCAAAAAACTACAATAAAGTTTATTTGCCCCCCCCGAATCTCTCAAATAAGGAAACTAAAATCTACTCTTGCACATAGAAAAGCTCTGATACCATGTTAGAATCTGAAAAGATTAATAACCCAGAAAACTAGTGCAAAGAGTAAATATCTAAACTATGAATGCAAATGATACAAAATCAAAATAGCATCATAGAGTTAGTCTCCAAGAGAGTAATGCAAATGCTGGAAGCAGAATAGCATTAAGAGGATGCAAAAACAAGAGATGATAATACAAGCCAGGTAGCATGCTTATATAGGCTAGGAAGAGGGAGGAGGTGTCAACACCAACCAATGAGGAGCAACCATCTATCGGACTAAAGATAGCAAAGTATCTTCCCAAGATAGCTAATGGATGCTCACATGTAGGAAGGTGACACCTCACAACCATTCACCTAATAAGACATGCTTTATTAACCTAAGCGAGATTATTAAAAAATGTAGGAAAAACCTAGCAAAAAAAGAAAAATAAAAAACTACACTAACATGATCAAATTTCTTTTCTACCTTCTCCATCAATTTTTCTTGACCAGAGGTGTCCTCATTGAATTTATTGACTACCTCTTCTAATTGTAGCAAAATGTGTTGAGAAGTATTAACATCAACACCTATAGCCTCTGTAATTATATTTTTTGCTTCATCAATAATTTTAAACTCTCTATCTCTCTCATTCCTTAGTTGTTTCTGCTTTGCCTTTAGTTCAATGTGCTGACTGAGTAGTCTTAGTTCATCAACTGAAGCAGTATCCATATCTATCTTTGGAATGACAATTTCAATATCCAAGTCTACATCCTCATAAATTGCCTTGCCTGTAAGCAGAAGTTTTAATGGAGTCTTTGGTTTTTTTGTTGTACTAACATCTTTGTCTTTGATAACAGAGACAATGGTTGATGAGGTTGGACTGGCTGTCAAAACTGGAATAGGACCAACTAAAGGAAGACTGAGAGAGGGGCTAAATGTATCCAAAATTGATATACCTCCCTGAATTGATGTACATACCAAAATATTTACAATTGAAGAGCTTACTGGTGCAAAAATTGGTGCTAATGTAGCTGAAGTTGACAAAATTGGAGAGAAAAATGGAAAACTTACTGTACATACTGAAGGAGTAATAGATACTTCTAACGTGGTGACTGCTGCAGTGGATGACTCGGTAACTAAAGAAGTTTCCTGTAGCTTGGTAGATGAAGTGGAGGTATGCAACTCGGTAGATGAAGTGGTAGGGGTAAAAGCACAAACCTGTGTCACCTTTTATAAAGAAACGTGATATCAAAATGTGACAGTTCAACATTAGTGCCAAAAAAAATGGTATTTGTGTTTAAAATATGAAGATGATGTAAACTGATGAAATGTGTATAATTGGATGAACTTTATGCCTATAATTTTTTTAATTTTTTTTAGTAAGAATTTATTCATTTTATTTTATTTTGAAGTCCCTTTTTTAACTCTAAAAAATATAGGGTGTAGTTCCCGTCAAACAACTATATACAAATCATCTTTTTTTGTTTTGATTTGAAAATATCTTATAGATGACATGTATATCTAGTGCACAAAAAGAGAAATAATTATTTTTGATGTATATTTTCTTTGTTATAAGTACTCAAGTTTGACCTTATCAGAATCCAACAGTTTTTTCCTCCCGTCAAAACTTTCTTATCAAATCTATACATTCTTGAAAAAAAATTACATATTCGTAAAGAGGATTCTCTCCTCTAGAGATAAATATAATTTTTAAATTTTTTTGATATGATTTACTATTTTTTTTCCATTTTTGAGGGAGCATCTTCTGAAATGTTAAAATATCGACTTATAATACTTTGAGAATATAACATATTATAACTAATCAAAACACTCAAAAGTTTATATAATGATGATATTGAATTTGAGATCTATAAAAGGGTATTTTTAGTTTTTGAAAAAAATTGAGTTTTGATAGAGAAATGAGATTTGACCAAAACAAGTTTTGGTATCACAAACGGTGACATAGATCTGTGCTTTTACCCGTAGACACTTCCATTGATGATACCTGGAGCTAAGATGTGGCAGGTGCAGATGATATATCTAATGAAGTTGTGACCAAACCTGCCAAAGCTGACTCCAACCTTGATGATATCACAGTTTTAGGTGGAGAGTGAGGAAGGGATGCAATAACTGCAGCTGCAATTTTCACAGGGTCATCTACCTCTTTAGCTTCTTCCTCCTTGTCTTCTTCCTCCTTATCTTCCATTAGTGCATGCAACTCTCCTGGTGAGACTGTGATGGATGGAGTGCTATCAAGCTCATCATCACTGTTGCTGTCATCATCTTTGATTACTACTGGGTCTACACTGGGCTTATGTAGATGATAGATGTTTTTCCACATGTTTGTAGCATCATTTACAACATGTTCAATGTCTTTAATCAAAATCAAACAAGTGTGGAATCTGATCATCATTTTACCTTCATGGTTTTTCATTTCAGCTTTTACTTCTACTCCAGTGAGACTTGGTCGAAGATTCTTCAGAGATTGCTCATAAATATCTTTTACCATTTGGGTGGCCAACTCCCATCTTAGTTGCAATCTCTCCAGTAGTTCTTTTGAGATTTGAGGGGCAATCTGGTCTGGGGAGTATTTCCATTTACCCATCTTGCTGAGTACTAGTTCCTCAATCTGCATTTTCTCAGCATCAGTTCTAGTTTCAAATTTCAATGCTTTGAAATTTGTGATGCCAACTCCTTCCTCCAATTGTTTGAGCCTTTGCTTGAATGTAGGTGCAGGCCTAACTAGTATAGGTTCCTGCTTACCTTTCCTAGTTCTTCTAGTAAATACTGCAATAGGCTTCTTCTTGGGTTTGGTAATGATTACCTTACCTTTCTTCTTTGGCTGTTCCTCTGTAGATTCTTCTTCTCCTTCTTCTTCACCTTCTTCTTCTTCTCCTCTTTCTTCTTCTTCTCCTTCTTCATCTTCACCTTTTCCCTCTGTGAGCATAAGAGAACCGGTAGAAGTTTTCAATTTGGCTATTTTCCTCTTGCCCTTGCTTATGGCCTGTGGTAGCTTGATTTCAAGCTCAATTCTGGCCTTAGCTTCTTCATAGGTTCCAAAAATTTGTTGCCCTAGGTCTAATGGCTCATTTACTAGTGCCTCTATGATGTCTCTAGTTTCATCAATATTTACCTCATAAGGAAGAGGTTTTACCCATGCAACTCGAGGTCTGACTGCCTGAATGTATACCTTGTCACAGTCAACCATGAAGCACACATCATCTTTGTAATCCTCAACAAGCTTAGGAGGGATTCTAAATCTGTTATTCATTCTTTCTTTGAAGTCTTCAAAATAATTATCCATAATACTGTCAAAATTTTCACCCATCTCTGCTACAAACTCATTTATTTGATACAAAACTGGAATATCTTTCCTCCATACAATTGTATCTTTTGAAGGGAAAAATTTCTGTACATAGAAAAATAAACAAACTAACAAAGAACCAAATTTACAACAGTTGGTTTTTGAGGTTCTTATACTGTCCATGTTTTTATTAAGTTGTTTTAGCAGCACATCTGCTAGGTCAAACTCCATGTTTTTCTTCACAACCTTATAGGCTAAATCTACAGCCTCACAGGGCACGCTATTCAATCTGCTGGAACTATACATCTTATATGCAATTAAATAGAGTCCAAATATTAACTTTGCATCAGATACATTGTTAGGTTTTAATCCTCTGCCATCCCATTCGGCCAAGGTTAACTTTTGAAGTTCATCCCGACTTAGAGTTTTAGTTGTTTTTTGATTTGCTTAACATTGGCAAACCCTTGATCCTATGAATCATTTTCTTTGTTATTAGGATGGGTTGCTCTAACCATAACTAACCATTATGCACACAGCTTAAAATGTATCTTATCCATTTCATTTGAAAGTTCCTTGGCAGATGCGGGATATGGGTCAAACCTTTGGTTTCCAGATGTTTGAATTCGGGTTTGAGCGTTCCATCGACACACAACTCGGCTAGGGCATTATCCATATCTAGTGTCCCTATTTCTAGAATAGTGCATTTGAAATGAGTACGAATGTCATTTATAAGAAGTACCTTTGGTGGAATTTTTGATTGAGCTCCATGAGGGTCGAGCGATTCAGCTATGGCAGGAACGAGCTTGAAACTAGGTGCTTTCCATTCTACTCCTTCCACAAGCATTTCAGAGCCTCTTTTTTCCTTGCTGTTGCTGGTGGTTGCGGATTCCATTGCTGCTTAGTGAGTGAATGATTTCGTTAGACAAATTCTTTGCTGGAAAATCTCTTTGAATCGCTTGAACTCACTTTCGCACTCTTGGAAACTCTTCGCTCTGTATATTTTGAATTCGTGGTGAAAAAATGAGATCAATTTCTACCTTTTTGATGAAAAATTTGCCATTAATGTTCAGGTATGAAGGTAGCTGAGATGACCTAAGGTTTTTCAGATAGTCACCGACTTACTCGGTAAACCTTGCAACTCGGTATACAAACAAAATCTTTCATATTATCGACCTGGCTCGGTTAAGTCTGAAACCAACCTTGCTCAGTAAAATGTATCATAGTGAACAATATTGATTTGTTATTTGCACTTCTACATTCTGGAACTGCTTAGGATATTGCTTGAAGATGTAGTCCCTGGTCCTTCTTGATGAGTCTAATTAGAAATGATGGAGTCACCCACTTCTTGAGTGACATAGTCATTATTTGAATTTTCTGGCTTGGTAGATTTTGGAATCCACTGTTGTCCCATCTGTTTTCGAATGTTGTCAGCTCTAACTTTCTTTTCATCTTCAATTCTTTCTATATTCATGCAATTCTTGGATATATGACCAAGTTTGGTACATGTATAACATCTTATAGTAGTATCGCTTTTTCTTAGGTGATGCCTTGCACAATTTATTCCAATTGTCCATATTCTCCACAATAGTGACATTTGCACCAAGTATTGTAGTCCCAACCAAATAATGCATTGACAATTTGTTTTGCTGGATTGAATGATTTAGATCTACATTCAGATGCCTTGTGACCTTGTTTCTTGCATTTGTGACATTTTCCCTCAAACTTTGGTTTCACTTTGCATTCATTTGCTTGGTGACCATGTTGATTGCAATTGTAGCATTTACCATTGAATTTTCTTTTAGCATTGCTCCAACATCTGTTAGATGTATGACTTAACTTTCCATAGTGACTACAAGTAGGTTTTTGATTCTTTTGGGTACTCTGTTTGGAAGATTCACCTTCTTCATTGTATCCAAGGCCCGCTTTACCTTTTTGTCTATGAAGATTCTGCTCATTTTGCAAATTCAATTGATCCATATCTGCTTGAGATTTTATCATCCTTTCATTGACTTGTTTTTCAACATTGAAGTCATTTTTCAAACTTTCATTGATTTGTCTTTTAGATCTCAGATCACTTTGCAAACTTACATTGATTTATCTTTCAGTGATTAAATTATTTCTCAAACTTTCATTCTCAGATCTTAGAATCATAATTTCTTCATTTGTGTTAGATAGTTGTCCTATAAGATCTTCATGCTGAAGGGATAGATTATTTCTTACCTCTAAGTCTTCATTTGCCTTGTTTCTCTATTCCAAAACTTCACATAACCTGATGGATTGGACTTCTTGTTCTCTTTTGAGCTTTCTAACTTCTTCCTGCAGAGAACCATTCTTTGCTAGGAGTTCCTTGATTGCTTCATTAGCTTCATTTGAACTGCATGATGGTAAAAGGTCTTCAATCCTTTCTTCAATATACTGATAATCATTCATTTGTCTTGCAAGTTCCTTCCTTCTTTTCAAGGATTGAGAAAGATGCTCCTTTGCTTCATTGAATTGAGTCATGGCCATTTCTAGATCTAATTTTTCATTCTCAATATATTTGTCAAGTCTGAATATCTCCATTGTCCTTGATCTTTGCTCAAGTTATCAAAATTTTATCCTAAGAACCACAAAGCTCTGATACCAATTGTTGGAAATAATGAAGACTAACAAGGTTACTGAGAGGGGAGGGGTGAATCAGTAACTCTAAAACTTTAATTCAATTTTTGCATAATAATATTTTTACGATTCATCCATCTAGTCTACTGTATGCATGAAAAGATAAACATTTGTAGCACATGAACACAAAGATTTGGTGACCCAGAAACCTTCCAATTAGAAAGTAAAATTGGGGTGGGGATGATACCCACAAAACTTCAATATTGTAGTATAAAGTTGGCCGGTTAAGGCTTACAATGATCACTTCTAATGATCTGCCCTGTTATGAGCAAGTAGGATTGCTAGATCCACCTTGTTAAAGGATTTACAAACATACAATGAAGTATGCACTCTATTAGGAGATTTACAAAAGATTTTTAAATCTACCTAGTTAAAAGATTTAGAAAACTAATTCACCTATTAGGATGAAGTAGTGGATCTGATTGCAACTGATTTTTGATAAGATCCTTTGTGCTTTGATCGCCTGATGTGACAAATATATATTTTTTGCATGAATGTTGACCTTGTTGTATTCCTCTGTTCTGCTAGTGATTCACTTTCCCTCTTCTCAAATTATTGCAACACATCACAATCAACTATATTCAACATTTCATCATTTCAAATGGTATATACTATTCCAATATTTACACTGGCAAGTTCGGCCAAACACAAGTGAGAAAATATTACTGAGTCGGCCAGATGGTGAAAAACTCAGGTTCCACAAATTGACTTGGTGACCTTCTGATACTCGACATCCACTACAATACACTGCATCATCATGCACTCGGTAAGAGTAGAGGCATGGTCCATACTAATCATTCTAAGTAGCTTGGAACTCGATAACCATTGGTGACTCAGTGAATATTGTGTCACTCGGTAAAAACTAAATCCGTTGATAACCTTCTTCACTTGGTAAATACTGATTCCTTCATTTACCTTGTTTACACAGTAATCACTGACTGCTTGGAGAAAACTGTTCTGCTCGGTAACCACTAACTGCTCAGAGAACACTGTTCTACTCGGTAACCACTAATTGCTCGGAGAACATTGTTCTGCTCGGTAACCACTAACTACTCGGAGAACACTGTTCTGCTCGGTAACCACTAACTGCTCGGAGAACACTGTTCTGCTTGGTAACCACTAACTGCTCAGAGAACACTATTCTGCTCGGTAACCACTAACTGCTCGGAGAACACTATTTTGTTTGGTAACCACTAACTTCTTGGAGAACACTATTCTGCTCGGTAACCACTAACTGCTTGCCTATAGATTTTATAAGGTAACCGTTGAATGCTCGGTGTGAACTATAGACTAGGTGATGAGCTCAGTAAGCATTCAAAATCGAATAAGTGTTGTGACTAATGACAAATATATCATAATTCCAACATAAACAACAAGGAAAGAGGAACATCTATCCATCTAAACAAAAGCAGTAAAGAACGTACTAAAAGCAACATCACAGTGAGCATAAATAACATTGCAATGTTTAGAAATAATGTCACAATAATTGAACAAACAAACTAAGTACACGGTTGCTCCCAATAATCAATAGTATCATAAGACCATCATGGATCCTAGTCATCCCCCGCGCATAATACCTCAAGCCACCGATCAGATCATTTGTACTATTGTGATGGGGATGTCACTACTACAACATGCTACAATATAAGAATAAGGAAATCTAACATGCTAGTAGTAAAGCATAAGATAATCCTACCAGTAGATAACATCACCTATCATATGCCAATCATCATAATAAGGAAATCTAACATACTAACCAATAAGCAATAGATAATCCAATACAACAATTCACATCATCTAGTCATATGCTAAACATCATAATATGGGAATGCATCAAATAAATTAACATCATCTAAAAATGATATCCAAGCATTCCAGTGAAAGCATAAATCACAAGAAACCATACTCTAAAACCTAAAGCATCAAGTGAAAATATCCAGCAATGGTAGCACTAGGACAAAAGACCATCTATGTACACCAGTCCCTAACAGTGGTGAAGGTAGCTATGCCTCCCAACCATGTGGCACCCATATGTCCACACCCATCGTGCTGATGGAGATAATAATCCAACCAAAAACACACACAAAACAACATCCAAGGCTAACACTCATGCCAGACAATATGATGGTTATAACCAAGAACCTAAGAAATGCAAGGAGTATAGGTCCTGGTTAAACACTCAAAGGCTACTAAGTAGGGGTTGACATCATGGAGAGTCACTTGGCATTGACAAGACCAAGCTAGTACTGGTAGCTCTCCACTTCCCAATGGAAGGAGCACATCTCAAATCCTTTTTATTAGCTTTAAGTTTTATTAACACTCACACATTTTATTTAGTTATCTCTTGATTACAAAGCTTCTGCATGCCAACCCTCAAGAAATAGACACCACGCTACAAAGATAGAAGCTCCCTCCATATGCTACCCTACTCTACCCATGCTCATCCTACGACAAGTGCCTGTGGGCATGCAAGTTCCTAACCCAACCCCAATGATCATAACTTCTGACAAATCAACAAAAGATTGGGCCTTGCAAGTCACCCGACAAATGTATGCTCACATACTCATGTGTGGCGCACCACCATCATGGAGATCATAACACAAGGACTAGATGAGAACACAATGCAAAGTAAAACACCCAACCAAAAGCAACTCAAGAGGATAGATTTTACACGAATCCCAAAGTCAATAAAACCATACATCATGAAATCACTCTACCAGCCTCAATCGAGGAGTATGGATTCTACACGAATCCCAATGATGCAACAAGACCAAGCATAATAAACTCACCTAACCAGCTTGAATCTGGGAGTATGGATTCTACACAAATCCTAATGTCCACAGAACAAAAGAAAAGGTCCAAAAGAAACAATAACATCAGGTATAAAAATCACTCAACCAAACACAACGTCGGGAGTATGGATGCGACATGCATCCCAATGCGACATAAAAGTGCAATAGTGGTCTACCTGATATCCAAATGGATCATCTAGGTCCACGACCCACATTGTGCCAAGAAAACTTGAGAAAATAGCGTGGCACACAAAATGAGGTAAAAACCCCAAAATTATGGAAAATTTCAAAATTAAAACCCATTTGGGCTTTGGGTACAAAAACCCCAAAAATCCAGTTCAGACACCATACGCAAAAATAGCCAGCATAATGGCACAAAACCCCAAACCCTCATCCCAAAAAATAGGGAAATGTTCCTACCTGCCCAACCGGGTAGAACTAACATACAAAAATGGAGGGGAACACTAGTTCTTAGCCTCCAAACAAAGAGCTACCAAAAACAGAGCCAAAACCATAAAACAGTAAAGCCCTACCTCACAGCCAAAAGGAAAAAATGAAAAATCTAAACCATAATATAAATAGCCCACAGAAGTAGTTGAAAATCATTACAATCCAAGGTTTCCCCGAGTTGGATCCAACGAGCTCACCCTCACGATGATCCCACACCCGTAGCTCCCAGAATGAACAAAAAAATCTTTCCTCATGAAGAGGATTTTTGGTTTTACTCTCCAACTTTCTAATTCAAAAGTAAGAAGTTAGGAATTAAATTCCTTTTTGGATATTTATTCACTTTTCAAGTGAATAATTGATTAGGGAAAATAACCAGCCAACCTAGTTAAACCCCAAATCGACCCAAACGGAAATAGGCTATTCCTAGAAACAAGAACACATCTATGGAAAAGCTATCAGAAATTAAAATAAATCAATTAAAAAGCCCGAAAATCCAAAAACACAAAAATTTCCTTAACACCTTTCGCGACAATGCGAACCTCTAAATGCATAGACGTGCTCACTGGTCTAATCACATAATGCAAATGAGTTCAAATTTAATAATCACTAAAAGGTATAATTAAACAATTAAAATAAGGATACATCAACCATACAGGAATGACATTGGTAAAATATGAATGGCTGAATCACTAACTCCATGTGCCACTGCCAGGGATATAAATCTTGCACACTAAACAACATGATCAAGTGCAATTGCATATAATAACATAGCCAAAGCAATAAATGCATTAAATCACCTAATTTAACCATTTATTTAATTATGTTAAAATAATCTATTTACATCACTCACATTTGCAATAAGTGTAACAACGTAGGAATGAAGTAAATAACCATAGCATTAAATCCATCACATAACATAATCAGTGATATGTCCAAATATTGGATAACCAGATATCATCATAAAACACACTATCATCTCAAAATGGCATCATCATGCAATATGATCAACTAAATAGCATAGTAGTCTAACATCTATGATACTAAAATCAAAGTATAACATCTGACCCTTAGGTCATCTCACATGTTAAAAATAAGTAACAAATATCTCTCAGATCAAAACATAACAAAGTAAATATCCGAAGCACATAACCAATGAATCCAACATGGGCAATCCATTCTAATTACTTAAGCATTTAATAATGATTGTTTAAACAACACTTAAAGGTACTTAAAAGATATAAGTGAACATAGTCATAAACATGACTAACCACTACTACAAGAACCTAGTCAAGTGTAGCATGGTAATAGTACATAGTGCAATCACTGCACACATCTCAGGGTAATCACAAAACAACCTGATGATACCACATCAATCTTGGTAACCACTGGCACACACCTCAGTGAACCATAAATCATATCATAATCTCATAAATCATCCATAAGCATAAACAAAGCAATTGATATAGAACATAAATCCAAATCACCTCAATGGTGTAAACCAGTCATGGTCATAATCATGATCCCATCTCAACAAAAGATTAATAAGGTTGCATCGATCAGGATGACCTATAGAAGTCAAACGGGAGAGGCACTAGATGTATGTTTTCAATATTCGTATTTTAATTCATGTTTATGTAGATGTTATTGATCTTGATATCTTAATATAAGTTTAACTACCTATAAAATGGTGTGTCTTAAGGGGATGTCCTAAAATATACATAAGAATGTAGATTAAAGCATAGGTAAGAACATAAATAAGAACATGTGTACATAAGAACATAAAGAGTATAGTAAATAATACATGTTACAACATTTAATCAATAAAGTTAATACATATAAGAACATAAAGAATACACTAAGGAATACATAAGTGGTCCTAAGAGGTTGTTGATAGAAATAACAATGGGAAAGTAAGTTCTGAGAGAGGGGCTGAATCAACACTTAAAACTTTTTCCTTTTAAAACATATCACCAACATCCATCACATAACTTAAAATATAAGTAGAAATAACTTAACATGTATCACATCCATAGCATAAAGTAAATAACACATAACACAATAAATTTGGTTACCTGAAAACTATCCAATGAGAAGGTAAAACTAGGGTGGGGATGACACCCACAAATCTTTAGTACTACTGTTGTAAAGTGTGGCCAGTTATGGCTATTTTGTGTTTGATGATAATCTATGTTCTACCCTATGAGAGGTCTTCCCTATTAAAGGCTTACAGAGACTATTAGGTTACACCTTGTTAGAGGATTTTAACTTACAATAAAGTAAGCACTCAATTAAGAAATTTATAATAACCTATTAGGGCTACTCGATTAAGAGATTTTCTATGTATCACCTATTAGAATGATTCAACACCATGACCCTTAAGTTAGCACCTTCCTTCCTTATGTCCAATATCATCCTTACTATTTAAAACTTGATCCTCCTGATGAGATATGTATCCTCTATCCTTTCACTTCTTTACTTTGTTCTTCTCAAACTGATTTTGCAATGCATAACTCTGTTATAGCCATGCAAGCCACCATGAATACTTCTCAACTCTTAGCATTCATCTCCTTGAACACTCACAAACCTTTTAGGTTTTTCCTTCTTTAATGAACATTGGTGGTGATGGATTAGATAATAATCAATGGCTAAGGTTGATCCTTATTGCCATCTAATGCTTCCCTCAATTTGATTGGTTGCATGCATTGTATAGGGATTTATAATATAACGTCATACTTATCTTCTACAATCGTAAAATATGATTATGTTGGTCCAAAAATGGTTTACATAGAAGATTGTGCCATTACAAACATCTATGTCATAAACTGTTTACTCGTCATCCAAATACTCTAATGCTTGACCTTGATTGTGCTCTTAATGTTGTAACTTGGATTCTAAATAGCTTGGCACACTCTATTTTCTTGACACCAAAATACATTGGTACATATTATTTTATTTGGATCCTTCTACTGGCTCAGCACCTAAATGACTCAACATACATTAACTGCTCGACACCTACTAGTGCTCAATACTAACTGTCATATTGCTCAGCATTTATTATCTAACCAATTATTCTCAACATGCACTTTACTTTGTTGAATAATGACTAAGTGTTTTGTCACTACTTTTTAGAACACATCTAAGATTAACAATCTCCCCCTTTGACATGAGTGCAAAAAACACTTTTTAAT
Source organism: Cupressus sempervirens (assembly GCA_028749045.1). Lineage (NCBI taxonomy): Eukaryota > Viridiplantae > Streptophyta > Pinopsida > Cupressales > Cupressaceae > Cupressus > Cupressus sempervirens. The sequence goes on along the minus strand of CM053785.1, from coordinate 61,238,540 downwards.
GGCATATACATTCTTATCTAATGCATAAGCAATATAATATATCTTCGTGACTTGGCTCATATACAAAATTCTCAAAAACTTCAAGTTTTCAAAATTTTCAAAATGACTGTCTATCCTTCATACCTTATAACTCCCCCTGAGTAAATGCTTCATTTCTATTTTTGTTTCTTCATTCATTACTCATGCTGAGTAGATATGTTGCCTTGATAAATTTCCTTCAAAATTTCACAAAAATACTTATCCAAAACTTCATATCCTCCTTTTTTGACACTTATGTCATTTGGGTTGTACACTGATCGTGTGTTTATTGAGGAATGGTTTGTGTAGCTCCATGATAATCTTCAATTCTACATCCCAGTTATCACATGTTGCATCTAATGATTGAATCCATATTTCAAGATTAGCAGATAGGTCAACTAAGTCTTCATGTGTCGAGAGTTGTGAATCTTTCTTCATCAGAGTATCTACAAAGGCTAGTTCCTTGTGTAACACTTCCATGTGAGGTGTTAACATGGATTGTATATTGATTAGAGTAGATATGATATTGGCATCATTTTCTTGTAACTCAAAAAGCCTACTCTTAGTCATCAGTAACCTTTGAAAGTGTATCTGACTATTACCAAGAGATAGCTTTAAATTACTACCTGTGAGTTGTAGACCTCCTTACAGTTGGTCAATAGCCTATTGATTTTCCTTAGTGAATAGATCAACATTTCATAGCTTTGTGTAGAGAGTGAAAGTATTCTCTAACACCTTCTTCACACTTTCCATTTTGGTTGCTAAATCAACCTATCTTAATCAATAACATTAGATATCTTCTCTAAAACCTTTGTATGAAATTTCCTTTATTACCATTCTAATAATTGGGCATCAGAATCTAGATCTTCATCCTAAATCTTGTCCATAATAGTGAGAAGCCTCTCTATTATAGGATTGTCTTCATTCATTTCTGGGAGACTGAAAGCATCAAAAAATATGTCTTTGATCTCATGCAAAACTTGATTTTTCTTATGCTCCCTTTGTAAGATTTCTTGCCTCTTTTTCCTTTATAGAGTATCTTGAAGAATGCTCATCTCTTCAATTGTGATTGTATTTAGATCAAACTTTGGTAACTCAATCACTTCATCTAAACTTAAATCCTCAAATGATGTATCTTCAACACTATTGGGTGTTTTGGAACTTAGCCTTGATATTTATAATGGTGTGACATGAGTACTCGGCCTCTGAAGAGTGTGACTATTGTGAGGAGAAGTAGAAATTGACAATGTAGCTAGAGTCTATATTGTAATTTTCTCCTTAGGCTTGGTAGTTAGCTTCAACTCTTTAGTCTTGTCTTTTTCCTTCTAGACTTCACCTAGTGATGGTGGAATAAATAAAGGACTTGCTTCCTAACCCTTATGCAATTCTATTCCATCCTTCTCAATAGTCACTATATCTAATAAATGCGAACTATTTAGGATTGGCACTGATGTATCTATAGGTTGTGCTTCTGCCTCTTTCATTTAGAATGAAAATTGTTGGCATTGTAGATGGTGTCTTAGTTGTATCATCTTTCTATTCCAAGTTTACACTTTTATCTTTTTGTAGATACAATGTTTCCTTTTCTTGTATCTCTGTAGTTGGTGGGGGCACATTTGATGTATCTTGTGGCTTCTCCCCTACTAATGAAACTTTTGCCTATTGAATTTCATCCACTATCACAAATATAGGATTACTACATAAAAGTGTTGCATTGGTAGAGTTTTGCAAAATTTTATTCAAGTCATCTTCAGTCATAGGATTGACATTTTGTGTTGTTTTTCAGAAACATCCTTGGTGCTCACTAGGTCCTGTTGACTCTCTTGGTCCTTCAGTACCCTCCACATCACCTTCTTTGACTAGGTTCACCTCTTTGTCTTTATCTTCCTCATTCTTATCAAGTTTTGGCTCTTCTTGTTCGCCTTTCTCTGTAATTTCTTTAGTCGATAACCCATAAATAGATTTCAAAATTGATTTCCTCTTGGTTACCACATCTTATATGTTATTCTTCAATATATGGAATGATCTATATTTGGTGGAAAGTTTCCTTTTAGGCTTCTCCATAGCTTTGGAAATCATCTTTTCATCCAATTTAGACATTACTTGGGCTAGTGTAGTTTCCCTTATTTGTCTCTCAATGGTCAAACTAAATTTCCACTTTTTCTCAACTCTATCATAAAGACTTTTAGGAAGAGAGTTGGCAATCTCTAGAGGATTAGTTTTGAAGGTAGCCATAATATCATATATGGCCTCTTCAACCTTATTTTTATCAACACTCCCTAGCTTATTGATATCAACATGTATAAAACCTGACAAATCTGCATTAGTTGTAATGTTCTCACAAAAGTTGTCAATATCAAAAGAGGGATTGTGGATTACCACTTTGTATTGACTCAAGTCATCAGACTCTATCTTTTCCTCATTTGCATCATTTTAAGGTGTGTACTTCTTCTTTAGTATCTTGAGTGTCTTTGGAGCAGGCTGGCTTGTCTTTGCTGCAATACTAGCTCTCTTTCCTTTTGCCTTTGTCACTTCTTTAGCTTGTACAATAGTTTCCCTTGTGCTTGACCTAGTTATTGGTACAACTGGCTTTTTTTGTGACTACTTCATAGTCTTCTTAGGTTTCTCCACTATTTGAGTCTCTTCTTTCCTTTTCTTCTCCTCTTCGTTAGGTGCTTCCTTAGTTTCTTCTTCCTCAATACCTTCAACATCTTCACCTAGACCTTGGGTAAGTATCAATGGTTCTTGGCGCTATTCTTCCCCTTCATATTCTTCACCTTCACCCTCACCAAATCTCTACTTAAGATTTTTGACAAGTTTGTTCTTCTTTCTCAAAACTATATTTGTTTTGAAATCAATGATTATTTTGGATTTTTCTTCGTCATAGTTTCCAAAAGATGTAGCATCTTTATCTATTTCATCTACTAGTAAGGCTATGATTGTTGCAGAGGCTTCATCCACATTGATCTCATATGGCAAGGGTTTTAACCATCTAACCCTAGGCATTGCTGCTTGCACATATGTATGATCTGCATCAACTAGGAAACACACATCATTATAATGTTGTTCCACTAATGTTATAGGAATCCTCAATCTTTGTTTCATGGATTTCTTAAAATCTCAAAATAACTAGTCATAACTGACTCAAAATTGTCTCCAAGTTGCTCAATGAATTATGTAATCTACTGTGTAATTGACCTATTGGTCTTCTAATAAACTTTACCAAAGATGGGGAATGTATTTTGCACATAGAAAATATGCAAATAACCATAGAACCAAAATTGAAAGATGCACTTTTGGCCTTCATAATGGCTTCCAAGTTTTTTGATAATTGCTATAGTTGCAACTTAGCAAGGTTATAGGAATGATCTCTCCTCATAATTTTATAACCTAAGTTTACTACCACACATGAAACCCTATTCAATCAACTTGACTGAAAGAACTTATGGGAAATGAATCTGACTACAAAGTCAACAATGGCATCTGAAATAGTATTTATTAACATCCCTCTCTTATTCCATACAACACCTATAGTCTTTTCAATATCATCCTTTGCATCACTCTGCATGCTCTTTGGTTAGTTAAGGGTAAGATACCCTAATATTATATGCACAATTCTCTTAGAAATTGTGATTGGTCCACCCTCTAACCACATTTGGTTGTCATGTATATGACTTAGACAAATCTAAATCCATTTAGTTTTAAACATTTGAGGATAGTCTAGGTCATGTGTTAACCCCCTTCACTCGACATAATAATTCTCTTCCCTCAAATCTCAATTATCACATAGCTTACTGTAGGTATCTCTGATCTCCATATCTCCTACCTCTCTAATCTTTCTAGTATTAAAACATCTTACATCTTAGATCATGAGAACTTGTGGTTGTATCATAAATAGTGCACCAAACAGATCTCCCTTGTATGAAATATTAGGAATTTCTCAAAATGTGGGTTGCCTAACATCATTTCTTATGAATTGAACATTGAAGGCCTCTTTCCCATCTTTCCTAAGATTTGACAAAGAACTAGGTACCATTTTACTTTCCTAGGGTTTGTGATAAATGAAACAATGTAACTCGACACAATCTAAATACCTCTTGAATCTATAGAATGGTGTCAAGTAGCAGTTAGATCTAGTTAACAAAAACTAGAATCTCCTTTTCCAATTCACCTTCATGCTCTTTATGCTCTGCAAATTCTAGTAAGTGAAAATGAGTCAAAAATCAATTATATAACCCTTCAAATTTGGTAATAAATGCTTAGTGCTTATACACCTATAAGCTCAACTATCATAGGATTTTTAACACAATCGACTTGCATATAATTCCTAGTATGATCAGCACACATAGTGAGCTTGACTTATACTATAATTCCTTTTATGCTTGGTAGCAATAGTGATGTTTTGTATGCTAGGCAACAACATAGAAAAAAATATATCTATAAAATAACTCTTACTCTTAACTTCTTCATTGTATCTTGATTCATGCATATTTATTCTTTTTAAATATTAGATATTTGAAATTGATGTATAATATAACATTTCATATGTCAGTTCTACACATCCCTTTTATTACCTAGTTGGGGGCGATGGAATCACCTGATCTATTGGATGAAGTGACTGTTGGAATTACAATAGGAAAGTTAAACTCTGAAAGGGGGGGGGAGGGGGGGGGGGGGGGGGGTGCGGTGGGGTGAATCAATTCTTTAAACTTTAACCCATAAAATATCCACCACAAATCCATCTCACATATTCAATAAGTAAACTAAAATACCATGTACAGTATATATATCTAAATTATGTAAACAAGTAAGCATTCACATGTACATGAGACAAGCTATGATTATCTAGAAACCCTCCAATGAGAGGGTAAAACTAAGGTGGGGATGACACCCACAAATCTTCACTACTGTAGTAATAAAGTGTATCCAATGAAGGTTACATTGTTTGATCATGAAACATGATCTACCTTGTGAAAAGTCTACCTTGTTAAAGGCTTACAAAGACTATTAGATCTCACCCTATTAAAGGATTTCACCACCCTATTAGAAGTGTGCCTAGTTAAAGGACTTCAACTCACAATTAAGTTAGCACCTTGTTAGAGGATTTCAATACAGCTTGTTAGGACTACTCTATTAAGAGATTTAACTAATTCACCTATTAGAATGTCTCAGCAATGATCTTGAGATTAGCACTTTGTTGCTTGATGACAGATCACCTCTATACTATTGTGTGCTTGATTCTTCTTGATTACATATCTCTCTATTGTTCACTATTTCCTTCCTCTGTTCTCCTTTAAATGATTCTGCAATGCAATTCATATCATAATTTCTTGGTCACCATGAATGTCTTGGTGTGCACATGAAAAATTCTCCTTGATCATTTATTCATTCTCTTTCCATTCATAAGAAGTTTATGGTTTTCCCTCCTTAAGAAGACCTAGGTGACTTAGGGTTAGGTATGAATCAATGACTGTAATTCATCCATATTGCCACTTAAACCTTCCCTTTACCTAGTTGGATGCATGTAATACATAGAGATTCCCATTTAAGATTCATCCTTATCACCAAAATATTGTAATTCAATCCTTAAGTCAGCCCAAAAATGGTTTACACAGTAGTTTTTGCTAATAAAAATAACTATGACAAAACTATGTTACTCAGCATCTAAAATCCCTAGTGCTTGGCACATATTGTGACTTCAATGTTGTCACTCAACATATAAATGAATCGGCATGCACTGCTTGCTCAACTCCTAAATCATTTGGCACATACTACCTGCTTGGCACATGAGTGACTCGACATATGAGTGACTTGTCACTCACTATTTACTCGGTATGCTCTAACTTATATGTTATGCTCAACTTATGTTACTTGTTCGACATGAACTAAGTAAATGTCTTAAGTTTATGGGTAAAAGCACAAACCTATGTAACCTTTTATAAAGAAATGGGATATCAGAATGTGATAGTTCAACATCAATGGCAAAAAAAATAGTATTTGTGTTTAGAATTTGAAGATGATGTAAACTGATGAAACATGTAGAATTGGATGAATTTTATCCCTATCATTTTTATAATTTTTTTGAGTAAGAATTTATTCATTTTCTTTTATTTTAAAGTCCTTTTTTTAACTTAAACAAATATAGGGTGTAGTTGTCGTCAAAAAAAAATGCAAATCATATTTTTTTGTTCTGATTTGAAAATATCTTATAAATGACATGTATAGCTAGAGAACAAAAAAGAAATAATTATTTTTGATGCATACTTTCTTTGTTATAGGTACTCAAGATCAACCTTCTTAGAAGACAACAATTTTTTCCTCCCATCAAAACTTCCCAATCAAATCTACACCTTCTTGAAAAAAAATTACATATTCATGAAGAGGACTCTCTCCTTTAGAGATAAATATATAATTTTAGTTTTTTTGGTATGATTTACTATATTTTTTCCTTTTTTTAGTGATCGTCTTCTGAAATTTTGAAATATTGACTTGTAATATTTTGATACTATAACATATTATAACTAATCAAAACACTCAAAAAATTATATAATGATGATATTGAATCTAATATCTATAAATGGATATTTTTACTTTTTGAAAAAATTGAGTTTTGACAGAGATGAAATTTGACCAAAATAGGTTTTGGTATCCTGAACGGTGACACAGATCTGTGCTTTTACCCTTATAGACACTCACTTGTCAAAACCAATCTAAGATTAACAATCTCCCCCTTTGACATGAGTGTCAAAACACTTGGTCATACATTAATACTCTTATTCTTACAAGCATAACATAAATGACTATTTAGCTTCTATACAAAATTTTAAAATATCAAAATTTTGCAACATGATTTATACCTCAAAATCTTATGACTTCCCTTGCATTGTTTGATCTGTACTATACTGTATTGTACTATGTATTAAAATATTTCTCTAGCTAAGTATATTTGCATCAAATGATACTCTTTCTCTATTTTCTTCTTGCTTGCTTTCCCACTTCCTTTTACTCCCCCATTCTTGCTCCCCCATTGCTCTTACTCCCCCTTTTTGACACTGATGTCAATGGGTTATACACTAATAGTGTATTTGTCCAAAAAAGATTTATGGATCTCAAGTATAATTTTAAGAGCTACATCCTAATTATCACATGCTACCTCCAAAGACTTAATTTGCATGGCTAGCTTGGAAGCAAGGTGTACTAAGCCATCTAATGTATGAAGATTGGGGTCTTTGTTCATAAGTTTTTTTGCATAGCCTAGCTCCTTGTGCAAAATATCCATGTGAGGAGTCAATGTAGACTAGATGCTAATAAGTTTAGCCTTGATATTGGCTTCATCTGTTTATAATGTTGCTAACTGACTGTGGGATTATAAGAGGGTCCTAAAGTGTTTTTTACTTTGAGTTGGAGTCATGGAAAATTTTGGATTGGATGACTACATTTGACTCTCCAAGCTTAGGATGTGATTCCTTATCCCTTGTGTGAAGAGTGTAGTATTACACAATTTGGTGTATAGAGACAAAATGTTCTCTAGTACCTTCTTCACACTATCTATCTTAGTTGCCAATGCAACCTGTGTTTGTGCAATATCACTACATATCTTCTCATTCACTTTATTTTGAAACTTCTTCTCAAACCATTATAATAATTTGACATTATTATCTAGGTCTTGGTCACTTACTCTTTCCACTATATTAGTCAATTGTTCAATGATAGGCTTTGTTTCATCTAGAGTAGGTAGACTGAATGCATCTAAAAAACTATCTTTGATCTCAATAAAAGCTTTCTTCTACCTATGCTCCCTTCTAAGTAGTTCTTGATGTTTCTTCCTTGCTAGGGCCTCTTGTACTATACCCATATGCTCAATTGTTATTGTTGTAGAATCAAACTTGGGAAATACAATCTCTTCATCTAGGCTAACATCTCCATAAGTAATTACCTATTCTACCTTAGATGAGCTATGACTCGACACTAAGAATTGTAATTATGTAGCATCTGTGCTTGACCTTTGAAGAGTTTGACTGGAAGGAGTTCCAGATTCTAGTACTATCATTGATAGGACAACACTAGGGCAAATAATAAGAAAGAATTAGTGATTTATGATGATATTCGATTGGTCTATACATGTCAATTTGAGAGCGTAAGCTTGCGAAAGGTGTCCAAGTAATATGCTATCAAGGGATGATAGTTTTGAGATGAGGGATTATGAATGCAGCTACAACACATGAAGCAAATATATGAAAAACTAAATAAATCCCAGTGAGAGGAACTATCACTTCCTAGTGACAGGAACATTAGAAATAGAAATAAATGTAAACAAAATGATAATAAAAAATGTAACAATATACAAATCCAATGAACATTAATCTAGAAGAAACAAATGAATATCATTCATCAGAAAATAATATAATACAATAGTTTTCTAGATAGAAATCTGACTTGAATTTCTAAAAACATGATAGGAAGCTCTATTAGTATAAACCACAGACAGAAATAAAAAAAACTACATGCAAATATAACCAATAATAGAAAATAATAGATCACACAGAAATGAACACAAGGTACCAAGATTTAACGTGGTTCACCCAATCCCTAGGCTACATCCACCAAACAACAAGTCTGATCTTATTACAATCCAGTGGTTACAACCCGATTACAATCCGTAATCCCTTACAGCTCAATACCGCCACAAGAACCAATTTCGCATCACAACATTATGAAAAAATACCCAACCCTAAGCCCTTTTATACAAGTATTAAACCACTTTAGGGTTATAATATGTCGGCCATAATATGTCGGCTACCATGTCGGCCACGGCCCAAAATTTTTTTTTCAGGGCGATGCCTCGAACCCCACTATTTATGAAGTATGTACAATACTTTCTTGATCAATCACCACAATATAACAATCTCCCACTTGGGGATTGATCAGGCTCCACACTAAACAATAATCTCCCACTTGGAGATTGATCTTGTAGCAATACAACTACCACATGGGGCTCCCACTGGATCAAACCACCCTTAACTCTGCTATTCTTTTATTCATGTTCAGTCTAAAAGACCAACCGAAGCTGAAGAGGAGTTCAACTTCTCCCTTGTTACAACCTTTGTAAACATATCTGCTAGATTGTCATTGGTATGTATCTTCTCCAACTTTAACTGTCCATCCTCCAAAACTGACCGAATGAAATGGTACTGCAACTATATGTGTTTGGTCTTAGAATGCAGAGCTGAATTCTTAGCAAGATTAATGGCACTCTGACTATCTGTGAACAAATAATTATCCTTCTGAGGATGTCCCAATTCTTCTAAGAAGAACTGAATCCATATCATCTCCTTGGTTACCTCCGTAGCAGCAACATACTCTGCCTCTATAGTGGATAGAGCATTAATCTTCTATAACCTAGAAACCTAGCTCATGGCTGCCCCACCAACAGTAAAGACATAACTTGTAGTACTTTGCCTGGTATCAATTCCCTTTTTTTGTGCAAATCCTTTTACAACTAACCTGGCCTTAAATCTTTTCTTACCTCCTTCCTCTTCTTTCAACCTATAAACCCACTTATTCTGTAAAGCCTTTTTACCCGCAAACAACTTGCACAAATCCCATGTCTTATTTTTCAGCAAAGAGTCCATTTCATCTTTCATTGTAGACTCCCACTGAATCTTAGTATCCACCTGCATAGCTTCATCATAACTTTCAGGTTCACCAGCATCAGTAAGTAAAATAGAATACAAAGAGGGAGAAAACCTTTGTGGAGGTCTAATTTGCCTTGTTGACTGTCTAACATTTACTGATGTGTGTGGTATTTGTTGTTGCAGTTGTTGCACATCATGAGGAATGGCTGGAACATTAGCTTTTGGAGTATCATCCAACACTACATAATCATCTTCTTTCTTCTCATGTTGCTGCAACAGATCTTTGTACACCACTTTCTCATTGAATATGACATCCCGACTTCTAAAAATTTTAAGATTTTCAAAATCCCAAAGCCTATAACCAAATTCATTAATGCCATATCCAACAAAGACACATTTCTTTGATTTAGCTTCTAGCTTGGTTCTATTTTCAGAGTCTATATGAGAAAAAGCTTCAAACCTGAAGGTCTTGAGAAAAGAATAACTCACCTTCTTACCAATCCATGCTTCCTCTAGAATACCACAGCCCAAAGGAGTAGAGGGACCTCTATTAATCAAATATACTGCAGTATTAACAGCCTCCACCCACATGTGTAAGGGCAACCCATCATGCAACCTCATGCTCCTTGCGTGCTCCATTATAGTCTTGTTCATGCATTCAGCCACTCCATTTTCCTGTGGAGTCCTTGGAATAGTTTTTTGTCTACGAATACCATTAGTGGAGCAATAATCTTCAAATTCATGACTGCAATACTCACCACCATTATTAGATCTGAGACATTTTAATTTCTTACCAGTCTCATTTTCAACCAAGCATTTCCATTTCTTAAAAGTTTGAAATACATTAGATTTCTGTCTAAGAAAATAAACCCATACTTTTCTAGTTGCATCATCAATAAATGTAACATAATAATGAGAGCCACCAAGGGAAGATACCTGAGCCGGTCCCTATACATCTATATGCACAAGCTCTAATTTCTCCTTTTTGTTTTCCTTCCCTGTCTTTACAAAACTCACTCTCTTTTATTTTCCATACACACAACTTTCAATGAAATCCATATTCACACATTTCAGACCTGGTAAAACTTTCTTTGAATCAAGTACTTTCATACCTTTCTCACTCATGTGCCCAAGTCTATTGTGCCACAACGCTGTATCAGAATCTACAACAGCTATTTGTTCTCCCTGCTCAACTATAACAATTGTTCCTGAACATTCATTTTTCTCTAAAACAATCAAAGTAGAAGGAACAATATGACCTGTACAAAGATATAAGGTGCCTACTTTCACACCTTTTTCTACTACAAGGGAACCTTTTGAAACCTTCCAATTTTTATCATTAAAAGTAACTACACAACCCTCATCACCGAGTTGCCCTGCTGAAATTAAATTCCTACTTAGTTTTGGAACATGTCTTACCTCATGTAGTAGCCAATGATTCCCATTCTACAACTTAATCTTAATTTTTCCCTTTCCAACAATCTGACAGGGTTCATTATCCCCCAAATAAACAAGCCCAAAATCTCCTTGGACATAATCAATGAAATAACCTCTATGAGGTGTAGCATGAAATGAAGCACCAGAATCTAAAACCCATGAATCATCAACACTCTCTAAAGATAGAAGCAAAGCATCCTCTTCGGATTTGTTACTTACCACATTTGCCTCCTTGTCTCCATCTGATTTATCTCCTTCATTTTTCTTTCGATTCCAACAATCTTTCTTTTTGTGCCCTGGTTTCCCATAGTACCAGCAATCATTTGGTCCTCTCAATTGAGACCTCTTCCCCTTTGAATTTCCTCTTGATTTCCCATGATTTTCAGAGTTACTTCCTCTTTCAGTCGTTCTGCCCCTGCTTTGTGCATTTAAAGTACTTCCTGATGTAGATCCACCTAAGGATTTCCTACAAGTTTCCTCACTTAAAATAACACCGATCACATCATCATATTTTAGGGTACTAGATCTAGGAACAAAATTACTCACAGCCATTACCAAGCCATTCCAGCTTTTAGGTAAAGAACACAAAATCAAGAGAGCCCTAATTTATTCATCAAAATTGATACCCAGAGAAGATAATTGATTAGTAATAGTATTAAACTCATTTAAATGATCTGCAACAAATCCACCTTCTGCCATTTTCATATTAAATAAATTCTTCATGAGAAATACCTTGTTTGAAGCAGAGGGCTTTTCATACAGTGTTGCTAGGGTTTTCATCAAATCTTCTGTCGTCTTTTCTTTTGTAATATTAAATGCCACTGATGGTGCCAAGCATAACCGAATGCTTCTGAGTGCCTTTCTATCCAAGAGATCCCATTCAGCCTCTGACATAGTTCCCTAATTCTTGGCTTTGCCTTCCAACGGCTTCCATAAATCCTTCTGATATAGATAGTCTTCCATTTGCATCTTCCATAATTGGAAGTTCTACCCATTAAACTTGTCAACCCTCAGCTTACCCTCATTTGCCATCGCTCCCACTCAACCGTGAGACTCCCACTTAACCGTGAGACTTTCCTGCAGAGGATAACTGAAAGACAACCTTGCTCTGATACCACTTGTTAGGATAAACCACGGACAGAAATAAAAAAAACTACATGAAAATATAACCAATAACAGAAAATAATAGATCACACAGAAATGAACACAAGGCACCAAGATTTAACGTGGTTCACCCAATCCTTGGGCTACGTCCACCAAACAGAAAGTCAGATCTTATTACAATCCAGTGATTACAACCTGATTACAATCCGTAATCCCCTACAGCTCAATACTGCCGCAAGAACCAATTTTGCATCACAACATAATGAAAAAATACCCAACCCTAAGCCCTTTTATACAAGTATTAAACTGCTTTAGGGTTATAATATGTCAGCCATAATATGTCGGCTACCATGTCGGCCACGGCCCAAAAAAAAAAAAATTATGTACAGTACTTTCCTGATCAGTCACCACAATCTAACAAGCTCTTTTTAATCCACATATTGATACTGATAATTTCTTGTACAAGTTCAAGAGTAGATATTGGCAATATCAATTAATTCAAATGAATGAATACTTGATAAACGATTCCACTATCTTGCTCAGTTATAATATTACTCTATTTGGAAAATTATTTATGCAAACTAACTATTAAACTGAAGGAAAACCTTATTCTATTAAAGAACTCAAACAAACCAAATGCAAGATATTAAAATCACTAGCATTTTGTAGAGTGGGCCCTTCCTCCCAATTTGTTAAGTGATGAAATTCAAAACGTCTCTTCCTTAAGCAATTTTGATCATGGAAGATCTTATATTTATTGATCAATTTTTTTCAATATAAACTCTTAGCTGAAAGTTGATATATATAAGTTCAAGATGATAACCATCTCTATCTATGTGGTGTGAAAAAAAATAGTTTTTTTTGGACCTATAATAATAATGAGTATAACCAAATAATTCTGTTATAACAAAAAGCATATAGAACCATGGGTTTCTTATATTCTACACCTATGCATATGCTTATAAATCTTACTGTAGAAATGGAACCATGACATATGGAGTAATATTACTCATAAAAAATGTAGTGGTTTTGATCTGCATGTGAGACTATACTATCTCATCTCCTTAGTAGCAATAACATTATCTTCAGCCATATTTGTTCAGCCACATTTTTTTAGAATGAAATACAAATATGGGGAGAAGTTGAGCCATGGGATTATTTGGAACCATTCATAGCAGCAGCAAGAGTTTATATTAGTTGAGACTTTACTATTTGCTGGTCATTCCTATCATTTTTCTTCACCATAGGCTCCCAAATAACATGGTTGCAATACATATAATTATTTATTTGTAATGCCAACTTGACTATGGGTGAAAATGGAAATAAGAATATAATATATTCTTTCCTATCTAACAAGTGTGTCTTTTATTACAAGCTAAGGCTTATGGGTTTCCTCATCAGTTCTTATTGAAAATGCGATAGGATGTTCTCATCAAGGAAATGACAGGAGGATTTGTTCCATATAGCAACACACAATGAAGATAAAGATTAGTAAAATGTAACCAATAATAAATTTTCCATATTTTAATCTCAAAACAATATCAAATACTACTTATTTATGTTAAACCATATGCAATGTAAAAATGTTAAAATGAGATTGAATGGAATGGAAATGGAATAGGGAAGTGAGTAGGAAAGTGCATGAAATGGATTAAAATATAGAATTAAATAGGTTATACTCGGCTTTTACTTTCATCAATCACCAGTGCTTGGATTGCTGCTAGCTCCTTCAACTTAGGTATCAAACTTGTCTCTTCAAACTTGTCCTTTTCTACCTCTTTGATTTTAGTTGCACCTCAATCTTGTGCTGGGGGTGTAGGTGCATCTATTTGACCTATTTGGCTTTGTGTCCCATCATTTACTAGTGTTTCCACCTTGTCTTCTCCAACTGTCTCAACCTTGTCTTTTTAGATTCTTATACATTTTCTAAGATTGGAGTGCCTTCCATGAGTGTACTGACAGTGGAACCTATTGTCTCCTTCCTTTGACATACAAGTAAGGGTTGTAAAGGTTGTACACTTGTGACTTGAGGAGTGATTGTAGGTGTTTCTTGTGTTTTCACCTCCTCCCCTACAATCATAGTCTCTGACTTCTAAATTTCATTTACACTTACCAATATAGGGTTGTCACATAATTTGGCCTATAGTGTAGATTGGATAAGTATCCTTTTCAAATCTTCCTCTATTAGGGGATTGATGTTCTAATTAGTAGGACTAGAAATATCCTTTACTTTGATAGTTTCAATGTTTACACTTATCACTTGTGGAGGGCTAGCACTTGGCATTTGTGTATCTTGCACACCCTATTCTAGTTATTACTCTTCCTCATCTATTGCCTAATCATCAATATTCATAGTAGTGCCTCCCTTAACTATGTCTTGTTCATTATCATCTTCTTCATCATCTCCTACCTCAATAGGTTCTTGGTAATCTTCATTTCCTGTGGCTATTCCATATGTAATCTTCCACATTTGTTTGGACTTTAGTACAACACCCTCTATGTTGTTCTATAATATGCTAAATGCCCTATACTTTGGTATAGATCTCACAACATATTTCTTTATGGCTTTAGACAGTTTTGCCTTGCTAAGTTCTGGCATAACTTGAGTGAGGGTTGTCTCCCTAATTTTCTTCTCTATATCTAAACAATAGTACCATTTCTACTCAACTCTATCATATAAACTCTTAGGTATGGAGTTGGAAATTTCTAAAGGAGCCTTCTTAAAATTATTCATCATGGCATATATTGCCTCCTCTACTTGATTCTTCTCAATCTTTCCAAGATTATCAAATTCAATGTGAGAGAAACCTAAAAATCAACATTGTTTCTAATGTTCTCACGTAAATTATCTAGGTTTGAGGAGGAACTGTGACTCACCACTTGGAATTGGTTGTTTTCATTAGATTCAATCTTCTCCTCATTAGATTTAACCTGAGAAACATACTTTCTTCTTGTTCTTTTATGTGCTCCACCTTGGTACTCTTTAGGATTTTCTACCTCTTTACCCTTCTATGTAGTGACTCTCGTACTAGCCCTTGTGGTAGGTGATGTTGTTTTAGGCTAGCTAAGTTTTGTAACCTTCTTTGGTTTTGTTACTACTTGTTTCTTTGCCTTTCTTTTCTTCTTGTTAGTAGTAATAAGTGTTTCCTCAGCTTCTTCTCCCTTGGTACCATCTACAATTTCTATTTCCTCTTCTTGTTGATCCTCTCCTTGACCTTGCATTAGTACCAGTGGTGCTTGATCCTGTGTGTTTTCTTCTTCATCATCATCTTCCTCTTCTTCCTCTTCCTCAGCTCCTTCACCAAATTTTTCTTTCAGTTTCTTCACCAATTTTTTCTTCTTCCTGATTACAAAGGCAATCCTCAATTCCATGGTGATCTTTGATTTGGCCAAGTCATAATTACCAAAATCTTGGGCTTCTTTGTCCATTTCTTCTACAAGTAATATTGTGATTCTTGCAAAAGCCTCATCAAAATTGATCCCATATCCTAATGGTCTTATCCATCTCACCCTGGAAATTGCTACTTGTACATATGTGTGATCAATATCAACTAGAAAGCAAACATCATCATAATGTTTCTCCACTAGTGGGACTAGTATCCTTAATCTCTTCTTCATAAATTGTTAAAATCTTCAAAATAACTAGTCATTACTGACTCAAAGTTATCACCTAATTGTTAAATGAATTCTCCTATATGTACTACAATTGATCTATTTTTCTTCCATGCAACCTTACCAAATGTAGGAAATCTACTCTGCACATAGAAGAAAATACATACTAGAATAGATCCAAATTCATATTGAGCACTCTTTTTTTTCCTTATAGCTCCTAAATTTTCAATTAATTATTGCAACTGCAACTCAACAAGATCATAAGTATGATATTTCTTCACAATTTTGTAGCCCATATCTATTATATGCAAGGTACACTATTTAATCTACTTGACTAACAAAACTTGTGTGCAATTACCCTCATTGCAAAAGCTATCAAGGGATATGTTATTGTGTCAATTGTCATTCCCCTTTTGTTCCATACGACCCTTGTGTTCTTTTTAATGACTTCCTTTGACTCACTTCTCATAGTCTTTGGTTGATCTAAGGTTGGATACTCTATTACCTATGAACAATTTTATTTGTGATTTTAACTAGCCCATTCTCTAACCATATTGAGCTATCATGAATTCTACTTAAGACAATCTTAATCCACTCAGTTTTAAAGACATTTGGAAAATTGAGGGCAGAAGTTAACCCTTTCTTCTTGACAATATTGTATTCTTCCTTCAATGCTCCATTTTCACATAATCTTTCATATTCTTCTCTGATTTCCATGTCATCTATGCTTCCAATCTTGCAAGTGTAACAATTCTTGATATCTTGAATCATTAAGACTTGTGGTTGTATCATTGATAATGCACTGGAGGGATCCAACTTATCTATTATGTCTAGAATAGCCTTGAAAATAGGTTGTTTGATCTCATTGCTAATTATCTGAACATTTAAAACCTCTTTTCCCTCTACACCTTTCACTTTAAAAGAGCTAGACACCATTACATACATCTAGGGTTTGTAAAATTTGAAATTGTGTAACTTGGCACACGATAAATACCTTATAGATCCTAATGAAATTATTTCAAATAGTCATTCAAATCTCTTACAAATGATCAGATGAAATTCTCTAGATCACCTTTAGCTCTTTGTATTCTTTCTCAAATTTAAATGATGTTAAATGAGTAGAAATTGATCAAATAGCTCTTAAAACACTATAATTAATACTAAGTGCTTACACAACTATAAGCTTGACATCAATTGATTTCTGGCTCACTTGGCATCCACATGTCTTTCCATTCACTCAAAAACCATTACAATCTTAGCCTCAACTAACCAATTTTGTTAGCTCAGCATCACTAACATTTTTCTCGACAACCATAAGAGACTTTTCATGCTCGGTAGTAACATGAAAAAGCTAACAAAACTTTAAAGATTTTTCGTTTGATTTTTAGTAAAACTTTGTATATTTATTCATGCATAGGTAATATTTTTAGAACTAAATCCTTGGAACTAATGTATGGTATATATTTTTTAAATATTAGTACCTCATACCTCTTAATTTCTTAGTTTGATGAGGTGTGATCACTTGACCCATTAGGTGAAGTGATCCCATCTGCACTTGATGTGCTGCAATCCTCCTTTCTCTTCCATGTCTTGTTCATCTCATCTCTAACATTTTCAATATTTTCCTTTCCTTTTCCTTTGTTGAACTCACAACTTGTTTTCTTTGACCTTTTTGGACAATATCAACTAATGTTACCAGTCCTTAAACAGCTAAAAGATGTAGTTTGACCCAACCACCTTTTGTAATCACTCCTGAAGTGTGTTCTAATATAGTTATTAGGAACATGTCCATACTCTTGATAGTAGTGATAACTATACCTTGTGTTATAATCCCAATTATAAGAGTTTCCATTGTACTTTACCTTTGTTTGCTTTTTTGATGACCACTTAGGTTTGGATCTGAACTCAAAAGCTCTATATCCATACTTCTGATAGTTATAACAATATCCTTCAAATTTTTGAGTGTGCATGGTCTTGGTTATGCATTCATGTGCGTAATGACCTTATTTTTTGCACTTATGGCAGTGACCCATGCTCTTCTACTTAACATTCTTATTTATAATCTTGCTCCTATACACATTAGCAATATTTCCTTTCTTACCACAATTATGACAAGTTGGTTTCAATTTATTACCTTTTTAACTTCTTTCTTCAACATTTTTGGATGATCCTGTATCCCAATTCAGATGTATCATTGTTAGATCTAGGAGATCTCATCAATTGTTCAAAGTACTTAATAGCTTCATTAGGTATATTAAAACTTTCAACAAACTCTTTTTCCCTTTTCAGATCATTGCTCAACTATTCATTCTGTAACTTTAGTGTTGTTATCTCAATGTCTTTACTATTTATTTCATTATTAGAAATTGTGACTTGATTCATTGTTTCCAATTGCATGTGAGCAATCATGTTTACTTATGATGATTTCTCTTCTAGTCTACTTGTCAAAACTCTTTTGTCATCTTCTATCATGACTTTTTCTTCTACAGCTTTTTTTTCTATTCAGTCACCTCACATAGTAATATGGCTTGTGATTCTTGCTCTATCTTAAGATTTCTAATCTCTTTAGCTAGGGTTCTTTTCTTTTCCAATAGATTAGCAACTACTTCATCAAATTCATTGAAGTTTCCATTTGCAAATAGCATAGTAGTGTTCATCTCTTGGTATTGTGTTTCATTCTCCTCAATAGCAATTTATTTCCTTCTTCTCAATGATATATTTAGATTGTCTCTTGCTTCATTCAACTAATGTAGAATACGTTTTATTTTGATCTCTTATTTCTCAATTATCTTTCCCAACTTGTAGAATTCCATTTCCAAGATCTTTCCTCAAAGCTGCAAAGCTTCACTTTCAAAGAACTAGGCTCTGATACCAATTGTTGGAATTACAATAAGAAAGGTAAACTTAGAGGGCAAGTGGGGGGTGAATTAGTGGTTTAAAATTTAACCCATTAAATATTCACCACACATCCATCTCACATATTCAATAAGTAAACTAAAATACCATGTAAAGTGTATACATCTAAAGTATGTAAACAAGAAAGCATTCACATATACATGACATAAGATATGATTACCTAGAAACCCTCCAATGAGAAGATAAAGTTAGGGTGGGGATGAAACCCAAGGATCTTCACTACTACACTAATAAAGTGTATCTAATGAAGGTTACAATGTTTGATCATGAAACATGATCTACCTTGTGAAAGGTCTACCCTGTTAAAGGTTTACAAAGACTATTAGGTCTCACCCTATTAAATGATTTCAACACCCTATTAGAAGTGTCCCTAGTTAAAGGACTTCAATTCACAATTAAGTAAGCATCTTGTTAGAGGATTTCAATACAACCTATTAGGACTACTCTACTAAGATATTTAACTCATTCACCTATTAGAATGTCTCAGTAATGATCCTGCAATTAGCATTCTATTGCTTGATGACAGATCACCTCTATACTATTATATACTTGATCCTTCTTGATCATATGTCTCTTTTCTATTCACTGCTTCCTTCCTTTGTTCTCCTTTAACTGATTCTGCATTGCAATGTAGAAGATAATTTCTTGGTTACCATGAATGTCCTAGTTTGTGCATGCAAAATTCTCCTTGATCATTCATTCATTCCCTTTCCATTCATAAGAAGTTTAGGGTCTATCTATAATACCCCAAAATTTTCACATTGCCATATTAACCAACTTTGGTTTATTCAATTATTCCTAAGTCCTATTTTACTCAAAAATTCTATGGCTAATAATCCCTACTTGACCTAGGTGTCAAATGTAGAAAATCCTAATATACATTAATCATATTATTTATTTAACTCCTAAATATTGACTCAAATTAGCTACATAAACCTATTCATTTAATTTAATTTAATTATAAGTGTTCTACTTTAATTAAATTAAAATGACCTCTTTAGCTAATATACAAAGGAATTAAATATATTTAATTTAATAAGATATCTCCTCTTTTTAATTATTGAATTTAATTATTCAATTAGTTAAAGTTATCCATTTATGAGGTCATATTCTATTTTATTAAATTAAATATTCTTAAAAAGGTGATTGGTTAACTCCTTTTATCACTCGAAGAGGAATCAGTTAACTCCTTTTATCACTCAAAAAGGAACTAGTTAACTCCTTTTATCACTCAAAAAGGAAGTATTTAACTCCTTTTATCACTCAAAAAGGAACCAATTAACTTCTTTTATCACTCAAAAAGGAGTTATTCAACTCCTTTTATCACTCAAAGGCAACCAGTTAACTCCCTTTTCATGAGGAAGTTACCTTTATGACTGGCTCTCCTCTTCAATCTTGATCGTCCATTTTGGTCAATCTCAACTGTCGATCACCTCTTGGATTATATAAAAGAAGCTCTCCATTCCTCATTATAGAGGATGAATTTTTGAATTTGTGTCGAACTTATGTTGAAATTCTTACTCACT
Organism: Cupressus sempervirens; assembly: GCA_028749045.1. Classification (NCBI taxonomy): domain Eukaryota; kingdom Viridiplantae; phylum Streptophyta; class Pinopsida; order Cupressales; family Cupressaceae; genus Cupressus; species Cupressus sempervirens. The sequence goes on along the minus strand of CM053785.1, from coordinate 61,218,292 downwards.
TTTCTCACATTTGCATAGCTTTATTTTCTTCATTGTAATATCATTTAGATTTTAAATATGCATCCATTTAGCATACTATGCTTCTTCATTTCTTAGATTAATAATTGCATCTCTCATCTAGATTAATTGCACTTTCATTTAGCTACATAAATCCTTTATTCTAGAGGTCTGGTTGCTTGTTTCTCATTCTGAGAGCAAAGGCATAATCTTTCTCGTTAGAAGGCAATAGTTTTCTATGTTAGACTTTTTGAATAAATAATACAATGTTTATTTCAGGATGATCTCACAAGTAATGACCATGTTGTAGTGTATGTGGAGATCAGAGGCCCCCAATTTCACATATACATTTTTGGCGCCCACCGTGTGGCAGGAAAAATAAATTTTTTTAGCCTTGTTTATGTTATTTTTTGCACTTTTTATGATTCTATTTTCTAGATTTTTGCATTTGTCCATACTATTTTCCAGATTTTCACGTGAGGAATCTCATTTTTGCATGAGAAACTGAGGATTTTTCCTCCTTCATTGCACTTTCTCATATGAAAAAATTGCATAAATGCACATTTCCTCGTGCAGTGCATGCCATTTTCTCGCACAGGCCTATGCGTGATCTCGTGTGAAATCTTGCAACAACATATGCAAATATAGTATTCAAAATTTAGAATTTAGAATTCAGATTTATCATTATGCATTTGACTAACGTTGTTTTTTGAAGAATTTTATTTCTGATTTCTAGTTTTGAAATAGTGTTCTAAAAAAAAAATTATTTTCCCATTGTTAAGCTTTCATTTGTCTAATGGTGTTTTCTGAAGCATTTTATTTCTAATTTTTGGTTTTCAATAGCTTAACCGTGGTTTTCTAGATGCTTAACAAAGACAACTTTTATGCAAACACTTCAAACATATACTAACTATGAGAATGCAGGATGCTTGTCAAAGATATGCATGATGAAGATTTTTTTCAAACCCACATAAATGTTGTGTTTTCTTTTACTACTTTTCACACATAGTATAAATAGGGCTTGCGATCTTTGTAGGGTGCAAGACAGGGGAATAGGGGAGTATGCTCTTAACCACTTGGAGGTCATGACCAAGGCTAAATTAGATACCTATAAGCCTCTAAAAGATGGCATCTGAGGGAGGCAAGAAAGTTAGTGGTTCTCCCAAATGAAGCCTTTAATGAAGAGATGATGATTTCCTTTTAGGGGGTCAAAGTCTTGGAATAGGCCAAGGTGGGATCAAGTAAGCTAACTCGGTGATTAACATGTCTTATGTGTTTGGGTGAGGAAATGAGGTAGAGGACTATGCTCTTTCCCCTTAAGGAAAATCAGAAACATTGACCCTTAGATCCGAACCACCAATCCAAGTCAATGCTTTAAAGGGCCTGGCAAAGTGATCCAACCTCAGGGGACGACCCAATTGAGCACACTCCTTTTGCTAGAGATTCCACCTCACTATAATAAAGAAGCTTTTTTGAGTGAAAGAATCCAAAGCCATATTAATTTCCTCTTCTTCATTTTGATATCACATATCAAGAAGAGGCTTTGTAAACTACACTGGTCGGCACCAACCCTAGTCTTGCTAGTCAAGAGTGTGCACTTACAGATTTTGGTGTGGTATGTTGGCCTCAACTTCACTTGCAAAGCCACTAGGGATTAGTATGAATGAAAGCCAAGTAAAAACCTCTTAGTTAGTTGCTACTTGATTCACCTCCGAAAGGAGGCATAATCTTTGTGTAAGGAGGGGGAAGAATCTCTCATGTAAAACTCACCATAGGCATGCAACTAGGTGTTGGAAGGTGGTATATGTGCCTAACCCCTACCATAAGGGTGTTCATTCAACATATATGTTATTGATCCCTTTGAATACACCAAAAACACAGGCACCCTTTAGGGGGTGACACGACTGTGTGAGGTGTGTGCATGCACATAAGTTGTGGGACAAAGGTTTTGCCTTCTCTACTATTTTTTTTATCTTAGGAATAAAAGAATGTTTGTTATTGAGTCTTTAAAAATTGTCCAAACCTATCAACAAACTAAATGTCAAGACTCCCCTACCCCTCTGAGTTTCTTTGTCCTCTATTGGGTTGTTTGAAACTACTACTTGCTTCTCGTGTTTATCTGAAAACCAATTATCTTGTTCAAAACAACCAAAATGATGTTCAAAACTTGAAAATAGTCTTACTAATTGTCTGAAATCTATCAAAATAACCAACAATCTATCCAAAACAGTTTGAAACTTGCAAAAATTGCTTCAAAATTTAGTATCTTATCTATCAGAGCTACTTGTGCTCTAAATTTGGTCTATTATCTACAACATTTTACCTCTTTTCTATCTACAAACAATGTCAAACAATGGCTTCTTTCTTAGTTAATGACTTGTGACCTACACATAAACTAGTCTTGTCTCTTGTTCACTTTTTCTTTGGTCTTTGGTGCTTTTCATACTCCATGTCATGATAGTCATAATCTTTGGCTATTCTAGCCATTATTTAGATGACTTGTACCTTAGTATATAGTACCCTTATCTTGCTTTGTTTTTGAGACTATGTTCTAGTGTGGTCCTTGTGTAAGCTTTTTCTTTTTGTCCTTGTCTATGACTGTGGCAACAAGAAGTGGCAACATGTTTTATCCCCAAAGACCTAGACGAGGTAGAGCTAGGGGTACTAATTGTGGCAGAGGTTGCTCTTCAGTCCATACATGGTCTATCCCTAGTTCATTTAGTGATGAATCTGCACAATCCCCCTCACATGTTAGATCACCTCAAGTCCACAGAATGTTCTCTATAAAATTGCAACAAACTAGGAATCCCTTGTATCAAGAGGATCCTAAAACTAGCAAAGGTTCCACATCTCCAAACAACACACCTAAATTCTTTTTCAAAGGACCTTTTCAATCACAACATATTGAAACTGCATAAATTTCTACAATGGTTGGTTATGAACTTGAACATAGTGAACATAGTAGAAACCAAGACCAACCTAGGAATGACAAAGAAAAAGACCATGATGATGATGAGGAGTAGGCAGAGGTGGAAATACTTCCTGAACATATAGCAAAGTGTCGTAAAGAAAAAAACTTTCAAAAGGTCATGGAGATCCTGCTCAATGAAGAGAAAGAAAAATACTTTCTCAAACTTTCCCAAAAGGGAGCTAAGCTACCCCATCATTTCAATGTAGAAACTATCATCACACCTGAAGAGGAAACTAAGACTTCAAAACTCCAAAAACAATTGAAAATCATGCAAGACTAGCTAGCTCAGATGATGAGTGATAAAGACAAACCCACAAAAACATACACCTTAGATGCTCTTTGTCCATTTTTATTTGACAAAAGCATAGACATGCCTCCTTTTCTAAGAGGAGTAGAGCTACCTAAGTATGATAAATACTTTGGAACTACTGATCCCCAAGATCATTTGTGGGAATTCAGTGCCTTGTCAATGGAATTTATGCATAATCAGATGTATCTCATGTGTTTATTCCCAAGAATTCTAGGTGGTTAGGCTATGGAGTGGTTTTCACACTTGCCTCCTGGTATCAAAACATTTGATGAAATTGCCAACTTGTTCATTTAGCAGTATTCTCATAACATTCAAGACCTTATTAACATTTGAAATTTGTGTAATCTTAAGTAGAAGGTCGGGGAACCTTTCCTCACATTCCTTTAGAGATGGAGACAACTTTATACTAAATACTCACACAAAATCCTAGAAACAGAGAAACTTGACATCTTTATGGATAACCTCCTACCTAATTTTGGGTACAAAGTCCAACTTCAAGGTCTACGCACCTTCGAGGACATGGTCACACAAGCTATCTGCATAGAGGAATACATGGTCAAGAAGGGTGAACTTACCCTTTAGAAGGACACAAAACAAGGATCCACCGCTAACAAGGACAAACCAAAGTACACCAACAAGAATCGAGAAATTGTACATGATGGGGTTGTTGACAACATCACTACTAAACCTACTAAGGTAGCCTTTAATCTCATAGATAGACTCAATGTAGCCAAGAATGTTGAGAAAACTCCTCCTGACAGCAAGACATCTAGAAATAGACTAAGAAACTCATGGGCTACACACCCTAAATGGGCATATATACCTCTAGGTCAACCTTTGGATGTGGTTTACAAGACCTTGCTACAAAACAAGCTCATTTCACCATTGGACAACTCTCACCCTAATGACCCGCAACCATGCCCACCATGGTGGAATAAAACTACATTCTACGAGTACCACAAAAATAAGGGACGCAAAACTAGCAACTACATAAACTTGTGTCACAAATTTTAGGACATGATTGGTGATGGTGACATTGTGGTAGATGGATATAACAAGAACTCAGATCACAAGGCTTTCAAGGACTCCTTCCTATCTTATGAAAAAGGAGAGAGCTCAAAATCAAAATCTAACAACAAGATCAACTATACATACTCTAATGACAACAATGTGGTCAACATGGTTGAACCTGTGGATTTTGAGTACTGTGATGTTATTACCATCAAGGGAAAGCAAGATAACAATAAACCCAAGACACCATTTGTCTTGAGCGGCACTACTTCCCACAACATCGACAATACATCTTTGCAATATTATGCCAACAGTGTTACACATTCTCATGCCAAGTTGGTACTCAAAGGCCCTATGCCTTCTACTCCTGATCTTGAACATCACAAAGATAAAACCCTTGCTGGTCCATCTCACAGAGGTGCAAAACTCACAACAAATTTAGTAGCTACTAGCTACAATTTTCTCAATCAATTAAAATGACTAATGCTCAAATCACAATCTTTGAGCTGCTTAAAATCTCACTTGCCCATAGGCAGATTCTTTACAAAGCCCTCACTGAGGCAAATGTTCCTCAAGATCTTGATCTTGAGTGATTTCAATCTATGGTAGGTCATTTGACCTTGCCTTACTATATGTCCTTCTCTAAGGAGGATGATAATTCATTGAGTCAGGTGCCACACAATCAACCTCTACACATTGAGGTCATGATACATCAAACACGTGTCTATTGGGTATTCATATATAATGGTGTTGGGCTGAACATTGTCTTTATTGTTCTACTTAGACAATTAAATTATTCTAAGGACTCTATTGATCCTCATCACAAGGTCACTATCAAAGCGTATCAAAAAGTTGAGAAAAAGTCTTTAGGTCTAGTGGTGTTGCTCCTCCATGTCAGTCTTGTAGAAAGAGATGTCACTTGCTAGGTCCTCGATATTCCCTTGGCTTACAATATTTTGCTAGGAAGGCCATGGATATATGATATGTGTGCTATACCATCCACATGTCATGAATGCATAAAATTCTCATTTCATGGCTTTGAAGTCACTATCCCTATAAGTACTAGCTATACCTATAATATGCTAAAAGCTACTAAGAATTTTGTACCTAATAATAGGGAATCCATTGATTATCATGATAATAAGCTAAAGAAAATTGAGTAGTCATTCAAGTTGAAAGAAAATAGCGTGGGTGAATACCACATCAAACTAGTGTTGTCATTAACATCTCTTCCTGAGTCTCCCCGTCATTATGGAAGACCATATGAGGCAAAGAAGCCATTTGTGTTGACACCTCAAACCAAGTATAATGGTACTTTTGTCAAGGCTATAGTCCCATTAGAGGATGAAAGTGAAAACAGAGCCATTGTTGCATGGCTTTACAAAGAGGAGACTCCAGTTGACCTCACAGAAAAAGCTTATGAGATCACTCCTAAGAAATATGGCCCTAGTGTTAGACTCATGAAGTGCTTTGGCTATAAGGGAACTAGTCCTATTGGATGCAATAATAATGGTCTACTTGATCCTATCAAAGCAATAGCTTAAAGAAATAGAGATACAGCTAGTCTAGGTTTTAAGAAGGTTCCCTTCCATTTAGGGGTTAAAAAATTCATACCAGAGCCTGAGAGTTCATCTAGAAATGAGTCACAAGCTAAGTTTGATACTCAAGAAGATAATACTAATGATGAGGATCCTTATCCTTATCCTATTCCTCATGATCTTGCTAAATTCTTTGCTGAGCTGGATGACTTTGTGCTACATGTTAGTACTATGGATGGTACTAGTGATTCTTTTAAGGACAACACTAATCCACACAGTGCCCATTCAGAACAAGGTGAGTTTAGTTAGGTGTTACATGTTGAGTAAGTGTGTAAAAATCTAGATGATGAAGGAGAGTATGTCCTTGTCACTGTTGGGGAATTCTATAGCCTGTCGACATGTAGCATTGATTCTAAGGAATATGAATTTAACTCCCTTTCAAAAGCAACTACAACTAAATATATTGACCAAGTTCATGTCTATGAAAACCAACTCGAAGTGGGTGAAGCATCTAGGATTAGGTCAGATGGGTCTGATCCAACTAGTGTCCTTGAGTCTTTGGTTGATGCAATTAGTACTCAAAGGCATTCAAAGACACTTGTGGACAAAGCCGCTCATGGTCTCGAGTTTCTAGTCCAAGCATTTAATGACCATACTATGAATGCAATTAAACCTGCCATTACTCTTTCACTAACATATCCGAGCTTATAAACTAGAATTCTAATGCATCTAGTGAAGTCCCCACATTCTAGAATGACTATGCTCTTGCCTACTACTTGAACATTGTTGAACTAGTAATGTCTTCCACCAGTGAACAAATCATGAACATGACTGAAGCTAATATCAAATATCTTAGTCATAAAATTAAAATGAAGAAAAATAGAAGGTTTGATGGTGAAAACCACATTGTGGCTGTGTTAGAACCCACAAAAGTATAAATAAAAATGTATCCAAATCTGAAAACCTCTCTAAGCCACCTGCAAATGAGATATTTGATGCACTTCCTAGTCATTTTCAAGAGAGATCATTAGTGTTGATAGAGCCAACACAAATAATCAAATTGCACACAAAAGAGCATCCTCACATGATACATCTGGCATAGTCACTATCTCCAAAAGAAAAAGAGGAATTCATTGCCTTCTTTCGAGAGAAGAAGATAAACTTTGCATGGACATATTCTGACATGCCAAGACTAGATCCTGATCTCATTATGCATCATTTTTCCATCACACCAAGCATTAAACTAGTTAAACAAAAACTTCAAAAAATGCATCCTCATGTTGCATTGCTTGTCAAAGCTAAATTAAAGAAGCTTCTGAAAGTTGGTTTCATCTGTGATATTGATTATGCTGAATGGATTTCCGACATTGTTCTAGTCTCCAAGCATGACAAATCTATCAGATTTTGTACTGACTTATGTGATCTCAACTTAGCATGTCCTAAGGATGATTTTCCACTTCCCAACATTGATATGATATTGGATATGTTGATAGGATATAAAATGTACTCACTCATGGACATATTTTTTGGTTATAATTAGATCAAAATTGCATTAGAAGATTAAGAAAAGATTGCTTTCACTTGTGCATGGGGAACTTTCTACTGGAACGTGATGCCATTTGGATTGAAAAATGTTGGTGCTACATACCAGAGGGCAATTACTACAATTTTTCATGACATGATGCATAAAAAAATGGAGGATTATGTCGATGATACCTTAGTTAAGAGTGAAAAATTAAATACTCATCTTCAAGATTTGGGACCTATCCTAGATCGCAAGAAAAAATTCAATCTAAGACTTAACCCCAAGAAGTGTGCATTTGGTGTGACATCTAGGAAACTACTTGGCTACATTATGTCTGCAAAAGGAATTAAGGTTGATCTAGAGAAAGTTCAAGTAATCATAGACATGCCCCCACCTTGTAATATCAATCAGATGAGGGGCTTACAAGGTAGACTTCAATCCATTCAAAGGTTCATCTCACAGTTGGCAGATAGGTCATAACCTTTTACCAAGACATTGCATAATAATGTGAAATACAATTGGAGTCAAGATTGCGAGTAGAGCTTAACACAGATAAAGAAATACCTTGCTAATCCACTAATCTCGATGCCTCCTATTCATGGGAAGCCTCTTATCTTGTATGTTTCAGCAGCAGAATCATCTCTGGGTATGTTGCTAGCATAAGGAGACAATGATAAGAAAGAAAGAGCTATCTACTATCTAAGTCACACACTGATTTCTTATGAAATGAATTATAGTATCATTAAGAAAGCTTGTTTGGTAGTTGTCTTTGCTTATCAAAAGTTGAGACACTACATGCTTGCTCATACTATGCAACTTGTTGCTAAAATTGATCCACTAAAGTAATTAATTAGCAACACAACTCTAATAGGAAGATTGGCTAAGTGGGTCATGATACTCAATGAGTTTGACATTAAGTATGTTGAATGAAAGACTATCAAGAGACAAGTGATTATTGATCAGCTAGTGAATGCACCGAAGCAAAGTCTTCTCCCACTGGACACTGACTTTCCTGATGAATCAATTCTAACAATTACACATCAAACTTGGATGATGTTCTTCAATGGTTCATTCACACAATAGGGATCAAGTGTTGGGCTCTTGTTCATCACACCACAAAGGTACTCACTGCCTAAGGCATACAAGATTTTGTTTCCTTGTACAAATAATATCACATAGTATGAAGCTCTCATTAATAGCATGAAGATTGCAGTTGAATGGAGAATGGATCAATTAAACATCATTGGTGATTCACAAATTATAATCAACTAGGTCAATGATGTATATCAAACAAAGGATGAGAAATTGATTTCTTATAAATACATGGTGGATGACCTAAAGAAATACTTTTCTCACATCACTTTTCAATAGATTTCTCCAGTAAACAAAAAAGTGGTTGATGCCATGGCTACTCTTGCTTCCTTGTTACAAATACTAGAAAATGATCTCTGACATGAGTTCCTAGTGGAAACGTTACTCTACCTTGCCTATGACTCTCCTGAATCTAAGATGATCTATTCTATTGTAGGACACAACTCATCTCGCGACAACCACATATGCTCTTACTTACGTGACCAAACCATTCCAGACAATCTAACCCAGAATGAAAGATGTCACCTTATCCATAACACTTCATGATATGCTATTATTGTTGATTACTTGTTTAGGAGAGGTCTCGACAGAACACTCCTTAGGTATCTAAAACCTGATGAGTCCAAACATGCATTAGTAGATGTACATGAGGGCATTTGCGAATCTCACTCAAATGGCTTAACACTAGCTCATAAACTTATTAGAGCTAGTTACTATTGGCCAAATATGGAGCAAGAGGCAATCAAATATGCTAAGTCCTATAAGCAATGTCAGATCCATGGGAATCAAATTCATGCTCTAGCTAGAGATCTAATTCCATTTGTTACACTGTGGGCATTTCAACAATGGGCCTTTGATCTCATGGGTCAAATTCACCCATATTTTTCAAATGGACATAAGTTTATCATTACCACTATAGATTACTTCACTAAGTGGGTAGAGGCAGTCCCTCTTTCCATAGAAAATGGAAAAACTATAGCTTTGTTCATTATGAATTATATCATATGCAAGTATGGTGTACCTTCCTTCATTATTATTGACAATGGAGGATAGTTTAGAAATAAGGATCTTAAGGAGTTATGTAAAAGGTTTATAATCATGCAACATTGGTCTTCTATTTATTACCCTAGGGCATTGGTCAAGTAGAAGCATCCAACAAGGTGATCCTTAAGATTTTGCATTGCACAGTTAGTAAATATAGAAGGGATTGGTACCTTTAGATTAATCCATCTTTATGGCCTTATAGAATAAGTATCAGAACTCCAATGGGTACAACACCCTTTTCTTTAGTATATGGAGCAGATGTTTTACTTCCCATTGAGGTCGAGATTCCTACTCTGAGAATCTCCATGAAGCGCCTCATCACTGATGAAGACTATAGAATATCTCAACTTCAAGAGCTAGAATTGTTAGATGAACATTGGCAAGTGGTATGCAATCATCTTTGAGCTTATCAGCAACAAATATCTAGAAGCTACAATAAGAAAGTTAAGCCATGTGACTTCCAACTAGGTGATCTCACCCTAAGAGAAAACCCTAAGAATAAACAATAGTGGGTCCAAAAAGGGAAGTTCAAACCAAACTGGCTTGGTCCTTACATAGTCACTATAGTGTTCAGATCTAGTGCTTACCAACTTTCTATAGTTGAGAGAGAGGTGCTCAAGGATCCTATCAACACTCTCCACCTGAAGTGGTTCTACAGTTGATTTGATCTTAGAAGCTCTTTGTATATATCTAAATGTCCTAAAAAAAATCTAAAAATTGCAAAAAGTCTTGAAAAAAATCATTATCTTGGTGAAAACCTAGCAATAGGTGCCTTGGTAATACCAAAAACATTTGAAAATTTCAAAAATAAAAAGAGAAAAATACAAAAAAATTGAAAAACAAGAAAAAATGTCATTGGTGAAAATCTAGAACTAGGCATCATGGTAGCTAAAAAATAGAATCTCTACCAAGAAGGTTAAAACCTAGTTAATAGGTGCCTCTTGTTCAACTACCATATCTCATAGTGCATCTTTTGGCTCCCTATACAGTTTCTTTCCTACTTTAGTTTGTTGCTTTCGTTGATGTACCCATGGATTGAATCTTGTCAGAACTTAGGGGCACCAAACTTTAGTGTCATAGAATCTCTTTCGTGACAATCACCAATTGTCCTAACTATGTTTGCCTACTATCACTACTATCACTCTTTTTCAAGATTCTCCTCATAGAATCTCTTTTGCGATAGTCACCAATTGTCCTAACTATGTCTACCCACTATTGTTAGTGTCACTCTTTTTAAGGATTCTCCTCATAGAATCTCTTTCGTGATAGTCACCAGTTTTCATAACTGTATCTACCTACTATCGCTAGTATCACTCTTTTTCGAGATTCTCCTCATAGAATCTCTTTCATGAAAATCACCAGTTGTTCTAACTGCATTCGTGTACTATCACTCATGTCATGGCTAAGATTCCCCTCATGGAATATCTCTCTTGCATCTGTCACAGTCATTTTGACTGTGTCTTTCTATTTACGCTCAATTCTCCTCAGGTTCTTCTTACTAAAGATTCCTCTTTGACTTTAGTCACTAGTTGTTCTAATTGTGTCTATCTACTATTGTCACCATACTAAAGATATTTCTTTCAAACATGTTCTGAACATTGATGCTTGATATCAATCCTACAACACAACAAATAAACTCAAAATGTTGAATCTATTTGAGATATGCTGAGCTTTTCTTTGTTTTTTTTTTCTTTTGTTTTATCATGTCTCTTCGAGTGACTCGATGATGTCATTTTTGACTAGAGAAGCAAGGACTAGGGGCATGATCTTTTCTTTTCTTTCTATTTTTGGTTTAGTTCCAATAATCCAAGGCATACATATACATGAGGTGTCCACTATAAGAGCCTCCATCTTGTATTGGATGGTTTTGTGTACCTCAAAGGCTTTTAAATGGATAAATCAATGAGGTTGGTTCTTCTCCTTGCTTGTTGGAGTGCACTCTTTATGATATAGTAAATATTGATACTCATCCTACTAAGTGAATATACAGGTCACTGCGAGTATATATGGAAACTTCTATCTCAGGTTACAGACACAAGGGTTGTTGCAGACAGAATAACTACTGATTACTTAGCATAAGAGGGATCTCTCATGTGTCTAGTGTGTCTACATGCAAGAAACATTCTAGTCATCCTAGTGTTTATGCTCTGATGCTTATGTTCACTTGCTATGTTAAAAGGGAAAAATGTTCTGGTCATTCTAGCTTCTTGTGCCTTGAATGCTTACATTTAATCCCAACAAAACTAGAACATATGTCCTATTCATATTTCCATGATTGCAATATCAATGGGAATTGTATGACATATGGGGTTTCGCTATATTCTCAGTGATGAATATTTTTGAAGCTTGGTAACTAGACCTAGGGTTGCATGTAGTTTAAGGTTGCATCTAGCATAGGGCTGCATTGCATATTTTGCTTGCATAAGTTCGATCATTGATTTACTTGCATCCTTTGTGATGTGGGGTTGTCAGCTTCTTCAAAGTATCATGTTTCTTTGTGACTTCACAAATGATTCATTAATCACCCTCTTGGCTACTATGACTAGTCTAAATCCATTTTTGGGATCAAATTCAAAATTTGACACATTCAAATAGCTCAAAATCACATTTTAAAATTTTGGGACCAACGTGATTGAACACTTGTGCAGTCCATTTTTTTCTAATACTTTGTGAATCTTGAAATCTTTTCAAATCACACTTTCTTCAAATTTTCTAAGATTTCTGGAAAAAGTCAAATTTGGTCAAACTTTGATCAAAATTGGTCTTTTTAAACCTCAAAATCACTTCAAATTGGCTTCTATATTTCTTTTGATTATTCTGATCTCTTCTATATTTCTTTTGATCATTCTGATCTCTTCTAAATTCTTCTAATCATTCTTATCTCTTCTATATTTCTTCAAACTATTCTAATCTCTTCTAAATTCTTATGATCATTTTGATCTCTTTTATGTTCTTCTGAACCTTAGATTTCTTTAGTATCTTTTAATATACTACGCTACATCATAGTTTTGGTGTGTCATCTTTTGATTTCACTCCTGAGGGGGCATGATGATTACATCATTGAATCTAAATTTCAACTCAATCTGAATCTTATCTCCTCATCACTTGGGGCATCTCATCACTAGGGGTATCTTGTTCCCCTCTATCTAGCATAATTTTTCATCTACCTCATCTTCTCATTAGTTGATCACATCTTATAGTAGTCTTTATCAAAGTTTAATGGACAGGTATCAGGATAATCTAAACCCTAACTCTTGAGGATCAAGCCTTGTTTTGGGGATGATTCTATGACTTATGGTTGGATCTTGCTATCTTTTTGGCTAGGTATCTAGCTATTCTATTTGGATCCCTTAAGGTTAAGCTTCATTCTGGAGATAATCTTTAAAAGCTTGTCAATTTAGGTATCTAGGTGTTCTATCTGGATCCCTTAAGATTAAGGTCCATTTTGGAGATGATCTTTAAAAGCTTATCAATCTTGGTATCTAGGTGTTCTATCTGGATTCCCTAAGGTTAAGCTCCATTCTGGAGATAACTTTTAAAAGCTTATCAGTTGGTCTTTGTATCATCAATTTTAGAACCAATCTCATTTCTTGATCTATACTTCTAATTTCTTTGAATCAAACATGTTGCTCGCACATTCATTCAAAGAGGAGAAAAATGTGATACCCCAAAATTAGCATATTTCCATATTAACCAACTTTGGTTTATTCAATTATTCCTAAGTCCTATTTTACTAGGAAATTCTAAGGCTGATAATCACTACTTGACCTAGGTGTCAAATGCAGAAAATCCTAATCTGCATTAATCATATTATTTATTTAATTCCTAAATATTGACTCAAATTTTCTACATGAACCTATTGATTTAATTTAATTTAATTATAAGTGTTTTATTTTAATTAAATTAAAATTACCTCTTTAGCTAATATACAAAGGAATTAAATATGTTTAATTTAATAAAATATCTCCTCTTTTTAAATATTGAATTTAATTATTCAATTAGTTAAGTTATCCATTTATGAGGTCATATTCTATTTTATTAAATTAAATATTCTCAAAAAGGTGATTGGTTAACTCCTTTTATCACTCGAAAAGGAATCAGTTAACTCTTTTTATCACTCAAAAAGGAACTAGTTAACTCCTTTTATCACTAAAAAAGGAAGCGATTAACTCCTTTTATCACTCAAAAAGGAACCAATTAACTCCTTTTATCACTCAAAAAGGAGTCAGTTAGCTCCTTTTATCACTCAAAGGCAACCAGTTAACTCCCTTTTCATGAGGAAGTTACCTTTATGATTGACTCTCCTCTTCAATCTTGATCATCCATTTTGGTTAATCTCAACTGTCGTTCACCTCTTGGATTCTATAAAAGAATTTCTCCATTCCTCATTATAGAGGATGAATTTTGGAATTTGTGTCAAACTTATGCTAAAATTCTTACTCACTATGCTCACATTTGCATAGCTTTATTTCTTTCATTATAATATCATTTAGATTTTAAATATGCATCCATTTAGCATACTACTTCTTCATTTCTTAGATTAATAATTGCATCTCTCATCTAGATTAATTTCACTTTCATTTAGCTACATAAATCCTTTTTTCTAGAGGTCTAGTTGCCCATTTCTCATTATGAGAGCAAAGGCATAATCCTTCTAGTTAGAAGGCAATAGGTCGCTCTATTAGACTTTTCAAATAAACAATGCAATATTTATTTTGGGATGATCTCATAGGTAATGACCATGTTGAAGTGTATGTGAGGATTAGATTCCCCCAATTTCACATATACATTATCCTCCTTAAGAAGACCTAGGTAAATTAGGGTTAGGTATCAATCAATGGCTATGATTCATCCATATTGCTGCTTAAACCTTCCTTTTACCTGATTAGATGCATGTAATACATAGGGACTCCCACTTAAGATTCATTCTTATCTCTAAAATATCATAATTCAATCCTTAAGTCAGCCCAAAAATGGTGTACATAGTAGTTTGTGCCAATACAAACAACTATGAAAAAATTGTGTTACTCGGCATCTAAAGTCCCTGGTGCTTGACACATATTGCACACTTCAATGCTATCACTCAGCATATGAATGACTTAGTATGCATTGCTTGCTCAGCTCTTGAATCACTTGACACATACTGTCTACTCAGCACATGAGTGACTTGTCACTCACTATTTACTCAACATGCTCTAACTTATATGTTGTGCTCAACATATGTTACTTGTTCAACATGAACTAAGTAAATGACTTAAGTGTTTAGACATTCACTTGTCAAAACCAATCTTAGACTAACAATGACATCATCAAAACTTGATGTACTACATTCTTCCTTCTTTCTCCATGTCTTGTTCATCTACACCTTCACTTTCTCAATATATACCTTTTCTTTTCCTTTACTAGTTTTATTGATCGACACTGGTGACCTAGTTGGACAATTTATATTAACATGACCAATTTTAAGACAACTAAAGCATGTAATCTCACTCAACCATCTATTTTAATTGCCACTAAAATGTGTCCTTATGAAATTTTCAAGAACATGTCCATATTCTTAACAATAGTGACAATTGTACCTTGTGTTGTAATCCCAATCATAGGAATTTCCATTTTGGTGTACCTTTTTTCGTTTGTTTGATGTCCACTTAGTCTTAGATCTGCATTCATATTCTTTGTGTCCAAAGTTATGATAATTTTAACAATATCCTTCAAATATTTGAGTGCTTATGGTCTTGGTCCTATATTTTATTTGCCAAATGTCCTTGTTTGTTGTAGTTGTATGACCCAATTTTCCACAATTATGACAAGTGGGTTTGTAGTTCTCTCCTTTTTATTTCTTTTCTCAACACTAGATGATTCTCCTTCTTCAATATTATTGTATCTCAATCTAGCAGTATCATTATGAGGTCTTGTTGATTCCATCAATTTCTCAAAGTATTTTATGGCTTCACTTGGTTTGTTGAATATTTCAATGATTCCTTTTATGATCTTAGTTCATTTTGTGACTTTAGGGTTGTAATCTCAATTTCTTTTCCATTCAATTCATGGTTTGCAAACATCAATTGATTCATTGTATCCAATTGCATGTTAGCAAGCTTTTACACATCTGATATCTTCTCTTCAAGTCTGTTAGCCAATATTCTTTTGTCTTCTTCAATCATGACTTTGTCTTCCTCAACTTTCTTTTTTATTTCAGTTGTCTCACATAGAAATAATGATTGTACTTCTTATTCTCTTTGGATATTTCTAACTTCTCTAGTTAGGGTATTGTTCTTTTCCTTTAGATCTGCAACTGCTACACCAAATTCATTTGACTTTTCATCCTTAAGCAATCCAATAGTGTCTTCTTCTTGGTATTGAGTGTCATTTTATCTGAATAACCAATCGCTTTCTTCTCTTTAATTAATGTTGCAATTCATCTCTTTCCTCCTTGAGTTGATGTAGGGCAAGTTGTATTTGAATCCTTTGGTTCTTAATAGTCTTTCCCAACTTGTAGACTTCCATCTTCAATATCTTACTATTGGAAATACAAGAGGAGTAACTAAGATGGGAGGGGTGAATCAGTTACTACAAAACACATTCTAGATCTCTTATATTTCAATACAAATTAAAATATAAACTCTGATTAAACTATATCTTATTGTTACTTGGTAAACACATAGGCACTTGGTTTACACTAGAAAATATTGTAACTCGATAAGCACTGAGAATCAACTTTAACTAGGCAACAAATGAATATACCAATCTTAATGTGATTAATCTTAAATTTAACTTATTTGCATACACATAAAATAAATAGCATGAACACAAGTGACACTAAGATTTAACATGGTCCCAATTTGGGAAAAACCACCAATTGAAGCTAGTTACTAATTTTCACTCTTCTGAAGTGAGCCTTGTTAGGAGCCAACCCTATTAAAGGCTACAAAATACATTGTTAGGTGTTACCCTGTTAGAGGATTTTATCACCCTAGTAGGAGTGGTCTTGTTAGAGGTCTTTAAGACACTTGAAATAGAAATTCCACCTTGTTAGAGGATTTTCAAATAGTTTTTAAGCCAACTCTATTAACAAATTTAGATCACTACTACAATGGTTAGAGAGTAACAATGAGATGACCTGATTTCTGATGCAACTGAATTGTTGATTACATATCTTGATTCTAGCTTTCATACTTGATCCTTCTTGATTGAATGTATCTTTGCAACTCAACAAGGATATTTTGTTTATCCTTCTAATTCACTTTCTCCAAGCATCTTCAAATCTTCTATTATGTTCCACACATTTAATTCTCAACTTGACCTTATATTTATATCTTACACATTGTCAAGTTGGTTTAAATACAACTTAGAATACTTAATATTCATCTCCTCAGTTAGCTAGAACTAACAATCAAATCAATTAAACTCAATATGCCAAAACAAGAGAATCTTTTGATAGCTGGCCCTACTTGGTAGATACTAACTTAGAAATGATTTTCCTATGTTAATCAAGTGAACTTGGTCAATACTATATATTCACAAAGTTTCTTTGGTAACCAAGTGACCTTGGTTAACATTGGTTCCATCCAACATTTCCTTCATTAATTGAGTGAGATCGATTAACACTGAACTTTTGCAAACTGTCATTTGATGCCCAAGTGAACTTGGTAGATATTATCTTCAAAACTTGGCAAACTCTAGAATTCTAGGTAGACAAAAGAAACTATCTTCATCTCCTGAGTGAACTCAACATATAGTAACTAACAATGATATGACATTTTGTATAACATCAAAGACAATATACAATTAATCAATTGTTTTCAGTAATCTCCCACTTTGGCATTGATGGCAACACAACATGTCATAACACAATTAAAAAAATTTGAGAAAGAATAAAGGAACATATCCTTAGTTTCATTCTGATTCTCATTCATGAGAACTCCCACTTCCTTCAATTTCTCCCTCTATAAGAAAAACTTTGCCTTTAACATCTTCTTCTGATAGTGAAATTTTCTTCTTTGATATCAAACCATGTTCTCCCTCTTTGACATCTCTAGAAGCAATAAAATTTCTGTGAAATATATACTTTCCCTCTTTATAAAATTTCTATGAGATATGACAACAAACTTCTCCCTCTTTGACATCTCATGCCAAAGACAATATTAAGTGAATATAAATGTACCCCATGTACTAATTCATTTGCAATGCACCTTTTTCAATACTGCATCAACTATCTAATCTTCAACATGCTCTGATTGGTGCATCACTAAACTATATTTAGTGAACTTCAGATAGGGGAATGACCCCTAACTTACCTCTTAGATACAAAAATGCATCTTTAGGTAATGGCTTGGTGAATATGTCTATAATTGGTTCTTTAGTATTCACATATTCCAATCTTACCTCTTTATCTTGTACTAATTGGATATTTTATAGCAATGTCCTTGGTTTTGGTATGCATCATAGGATTCTTTGATAAACTAATTGCACTAGTGTTATCACAGTAGATAACCACTCGATCCTTGATCTCTGCCTTCAAACCCACCAATAGTTTCTTGAACCAAAAAATATTGGAACAATTAACTATTGCTACCACATACTCAGCTTCTATTGTGGACTGAGAAATACAATTTTTATTCTTGCTTGTCTAAGACACTAGTCTCTTACCAAGAAAGAATGTTCCACCACTGGTTCTCTTTCTCTCATCAACACTTCTTAGCCAATCAACATTTGTGAATGCTTTCAAATCCAAATTGCCTCCTTTTTTGTACCATGATTCATAGTCTTCAGTACCTTTTCGATACCTCATGATTCTCTTGATTGCCATCATGTGATTTTCTTTGGGATTTGCTAAGAATCTTACCACCATACTAACTACTAATGCAATATTAGGCCTTGTTTGCACTACATATTGCAATTTTCCAATCATTGATCTATATGTGGTTTGATCTACCTCTTTTGGAATCATCATTTTTTGAAAGCTTATGTCCATTAGACATAGGTGTTCCAACTAGTCTTGAATCTTCCATTCCAAAATTCTTTAGTATCTCCTTGATATATTTGGATTGAGTAATATTGATGCCATCTTTCTTCTGCTAGATTTACAATCCAACAAAGAATTTATTTCTCCAAACATGGACATCTCAAATTCTTTACTCATCTCTTTTGGAACTGCCAAGCATAATTCATCATTTCCTATAAATAAAGCGTCATCCACAAAGATTTCTACCAACACAATCTTCTTGTCTAGTCCTTGTTTGATATGTAGGTTGTTGTTATCATTTGTTCTTTGCAAACCAATCCTTATCAAGTACTTATGAATTCTTTCATACCAAGCTCTGGGAGTTTGCTTGAGACCATACAATTCTTTATGTATTTTGCAAACAATATTCTTTTTGCTAGGATCCACAAAAGATTCAGGTTGTTCTATGCAAACTTCCTCATCAAGAATTCCATTCAAGAATGCATTATTTACATCCATTTGATAAAATTTAAATCTTTTGTGTGCTACATATGCTAGTAAGGCTGTAACATATTCTAATCTTGCAATAGGAGAAAAAGTTTCACCATAATCAATACCTTCTTCTTGAGGATAACCTTTACAAACTAACCTTGCTTTGTTTCTTGAGACTTCTCCATCTTCATTTAGCTTATTTTTGAAAACTCACTTTGTACCAATTCTATTTTTATCCTTGGGTCTAGGAATAAGAGTCCATGTCTTATTCCTCTCTATCTATTCTATTTCTTCATTCATAGTCTCAATCCAACTTTCATTATCGAAAGCATCTTTAAAATTTCTAGGTTCAAATTCAACAAATGAACATGTACCTTTCAATTTGTTTCTTTCCATTGTTCTATTTGATTTGTCTCCAATGATCTGATTAAGTGCATGGTGCCTTCTAACATATTTTGATAACATGGGTACTTTGGATTTAGAACATGTTCCACTAACCTCTTCATGATCTTCTATATCAAGCTCGGGTCGCACTGTCTATGATTTGGGTTCATCAAACTTGGTTTGCTCTAGCAATAGATTAGTAGCTTCTAACTATGACTCATGTCCTTCAGATTGTGACTAGGGTTGCACTAGTTCCAACTTAGTAGCTTTTGGAGATTTTTGGGGACTCAGGAAGTAAGGCCTCCTGACTTCCAAATAGATTTGGCAATGTATCAAGTTCATAATAAACAAACCTTCTGTAATCCTTAGGTTCTTTGGTGCTTTCCTCTTCACTCTTTTTTTCCAATTCATCAATTCTCACATGTGCACTTTCTATGATTTTATGAGTGAAAAAATTCAAACATTTATATGCTTTACTTTTGTAAGAGTATCCTAGGAATAGGCCTTCATCAACTTTGACATCAAATTTACCTTTCCTAGATTCCTCCAAGATATAACATTTTCTACCAAATATTTTCAAGTAACTTACATTAAGTTTGTAGCCATACCATAGTTCATAAGGGGTTTGATTTGAATATTTTTTCAACTATACTCTGTTCAAGGTATGCACTGCAATATAGGTTGCTTCCTTCCAATATTTGATTGCAACATTATTTTCTTTCATCAAGGTTATTGCACAATCCATGATGGATATGTCCCTTCTTTCAGCTATACTATTCTATTGTAGTGTACCAAGGGTTTGTCTCTTAATTCCTCTTTCAATGCAAAATTCATTGCATTCATTGGAAATGAGTTCACCACATCTGTCTGATCTCAAACACTTTAGCTTCTTTCTAGTTTCTTTCTCTACTTTTGCTAGCTACCACTTGAATTTTTGAAAAGCGTCAGATTTTTCTTTAAGATACATTACAGTTATCACTTTAGAATAGTCATCAACAAATAAAATTAAAAAAATTGTTTCCATTGTAGCTCTCTATTCCAAAAGGTCCACAAAGGTTTGTATGAACCAACTCCAAGACTTCTTTTGAATGATAGTTCTTTCTTTTGAAACTAGTCTTTCTCATCTTTCAAATTTGACGATTTTTGCATAGACCCATATCAAGTTTTCTTAGACTAGGAATACCTCTTACTCTTTTCTTCTTGCTTATCTTGATTAAATTATCAAAGTTTACATGAGACAACCTTTTATGCCACAATCAAATTTCTTCTACTTGAGCAATAAAAAATGAACTTTCACTGAGATCTAGGTACAATAGATTACCTTTTGTTTGTTTTCCAAACCCAATCACATTTCTTTTTCCATCCAGTAGCTTGGCCTTTCCATTTATGAATTCTACCTTGTATACAATGTTATTCAACTATGCCAAACTCTATAGATTATGCTTTAGTCCTTCAACCCAATAAGAATTATCACATTTAAGTTCATTGGTTAGTGAGATACAACCTTTTCCCTTTATGCAACAAGGCTCATTGTTTCCAAATCTCACACTAGCATCATTGTAATGTTCCATGTTTTCAAACTTGTTTTTATCACCAGTCATATGATATGGGCAACCACTATCAATAATCCATGTATCATTCTTGCTAACATGAGAGATAAGTTCCATTTTATATCCTTCATCATTAGATTCATCTTTTATAGCAATATATACCATTTCATCATCTTCACTACTATTTGAATCTTTAGCTATAAAACAAGATTTCTTACCTTTGTCCTTGTAGTCCTTAAAATTATTAAAATCATTTTTGCCTTTGTACTTTTTGTGCTTCCTTTTATCTATGTCTTCTTTATTTGGGCACCTTGTAGCAATGTCTCCAACTTCTTCATAAGAGAAATAGATTAAAGGAATTTTATCTTTATACTTTCCTTTGTCTTTGGGATACCTACTTGCAAGAAATGCTTCAATGGCTTCAAGATCATTGTCATAACTTTCTTCCTCTTCACTTTCAAATTGTTTTAAAAAAAAATCTTTTAGCTTTCTTCTTGAGTGATACCTTGGCTTCCAATGTAGACTCAAGATTGCTAGAACTAGGAGTATAATTATCATAGTTATCTAGTTCAAATGTTGTCAATCTTCCCACTAGAGTATCCAAAGTTGTTTTATTATTTGGATCACATCTCATCTCTTGAATAGTAGACACTCTGATTGCACATATATGCAGAAGGGTTCTAAGTATCTTTCTTATGACTATTACATCTTCAATTGTTCCTCGAGAGGCTTTGATAGCACTGACACTAGCTTTGATTCTGTCAACATATTTTGTAATGTTTTCATCCCCTCTCATTTTCATCTAATCAAACCGACCTCTCAAGCTTTCTGCATTCACTCTTTTTATGTTATCACCACCTCCATAAATATCCTTCAATTTGGTCCACATGCCATGAGTAGTAGCATATTCTTTGACCTCATCAAATTTAGCATAGTTAAGAGTTAATGCTATGTCAATCATCATGATATTATGATTTTTATTTTTAGCAATTTCTTCCACAGTCATTATACTAGTAGGATCTTTGTAAGAAGTACTTAATTATTTCAAACCCAAATCATTGATGGTTGTCAAATGCAACTTCATAAGGTCTTTCCATGCTACAAAGTTGTCTCTATTCAACTTGGGAATCTCTCTTATATAAGACATCTTGATCTTTAGCTTAGGTCTTGAAACCTTCTCTGCAAACACCAATAGCTATGATGCCAATTGTTGGAAATATAAGAGGAGTAACTAAGAGGGGAGTGGTAAATTAGTTACTACAAAAATAAATCCTAGATCCTTTAGATGTCAATACAAATCAAAATATAAACTCTAACTAAACTATATTCTATTGTTACTCAAAAAACACATAGGCACTTGGTTTACACTAGTGTTGTAACACGATAAGCAGCAAGAATAAACTTTAACTAGGCAATAAATGAATATACTAATCTTAATGTGATTAACCTTAAATTTAACTCAATTTCGTATGCATAAAAGAAATAGCATGAACACAAGTGACACCAACATTTAACATGGAAATCCAATTCGGGAAAAACCACCAATTGCAACTAGTTACTGATTTTCACTCTCTCAAAGTGAGCCCTATTAGGAGCCAACCCTATTAAAGGTTACAAAAAACATTGTTAGGTGTGACCCTATTAGAAGATTTGATCACCCTATTAGGAGTGGCCTTGTTAGAGGTCTTTAAGACACATCAAATAGAAATGCTACCTTGTTAGAGAATTTACAAATAGCTATTAAGTCAACTCTATTTTGAGATTTAGATCACTACTACAATGGTTAGAGAGTAACAATGAGATGACCTAATTTCTAATGCAACTGAATTGCTGATTACAGATCTTAGTTTTGGCTTTAATACTTGATCCTTCCTAATCAAATGTATCTTTGCAACTCAACAAGGATATTATGTCTATCCTTCTAATTCACTTCCTCTAAGAATCTTCAAATCTTCTATTATATTCGACACATTCAATTCTTAAATTGACCTTATATTTATATCTTACACATTGTCAAGTCGGCTTGAATACAACTTAGAATACTTAATATTCATCTCCTCAATTGGCTAGAACCAACAATCAAATCAATTGAACTCAGTATGCCAAAACAAGAAAATATTTCATTAGCCAACCCTTCTTGGTAGATAATAACTCAGAAATGATTTTTCTATGTTAACCAAGTGAACTTAGTTAACACTGCATATTGACAAGGTTTTTTTTGCAACTGAGTGAGCTCAGTTAACATTGGTTCCATCCAACATTTCCTTCATTAACTGAGTGAGCTTAGTTAACACTCAAATTTTACAAATATTCCTTTGACACTCGAGTAAACTTGGTAGACACTATCTTCTAAATTTCACAAACTTTGGAATGCTCGGCAGACACAAGAAACTATCTTCATTGCCCAAATGAGCTCGACATACACTAATTGGTAATGATATGACATTTTGTGTAACATCAAAGACATTAGAAAATTAATCATTTATTTTCAACACTTACCTCCAAAGCTATAAAACTTTCATTTCTAGATAACACTGCTTTGATACCAATTATTGGAAATAACAATGGGAAAGTAAGTTTTGAGAAGGTGGGTGTGGTTAATCAAAACTTAAAAAAATTTCCATTTAAAAAAAATCACCAACATCCATCTCATTACTTAACATACAAACTAAAATAACTTAACATGCATTACATCCATAGCATAAAGTAAATAACACATAACACAATAAATTTGGCTACCCAAAAACCCTCTAATGAGAAGATAAAATTGGGGTGGGGATGACAACCACAAATCTTCACTACTGTAGTTGTAAAGTGTGGTCAATTATGGCTACAATATGTTTGATCATAATCTATGATCCATCTTATGAGAGGTCTACCCTGTTAAAGGCTTACAAAGATTGTTAGGTCACACTTTGTTAGAGGATTTAAATTTACAATAAAGTAAGCACTCAATTAAGATATTTTCTCTGAATCACTTGTTAGATTGATTCAACACTGTGATCCTTCTATTAGCACCTTCTGGCTTGATGTCAAATCTCCTCCTTACTATTTAGACCTTGATCCTTCTTATCTAATATGTCTCCTTTGTCATTTCACTTCTTTACTATGTTTTTCTGAAACTGACTCTACAATGCATAACTCTGTCATAGTCATCTAAGCCACCATGAATGCCTTCTCAACTCTTACCATTTGTCTCCTCACACATTCACTAACCTTTTAGGGTTTCCTTCTTTAATAAACATTGGTGGGGATAGATTAGGTAAGAATCAATGACTGAGGTTGATCCTTATTTCCATCTAACGCTTGCCTCAATTTGATTGGTTGCATATATTACATAGGGATTCATAATATGACTTCATACTTGTCTCCTAAAATTGTAAAATATGATTATGTCAACCCAAAAATGGCTTACATAGAAGTTTTTTCTATTACAAACATCTATGTCATGAACTATTCACTTGACATCCAAAGGCTTTGATGCTTGGCCTTCATTGTGCTCTTAATGTTGTAACTCATCTTCTAAATAGCTTGAAACACTCTATTTTATCGGCACCAAAATAACTTGGCACATACTATTTTACTCAACTCCTTTTGCTAGCTCGACACCTAAATAACTCGACACACATTGACTTCTTGACACCTTCTAGTGCTCGACACTAACTATCATATTTCATAGTATCTATTGTTTGACCAACTATAATCGGCATGCACTTTACTTTGATGAATAATGACTAAGTGTTTTGTCACTTCTTTGTCAAAACCAATATGAGATTAATATTTTTCTTAAGGGGAGGTCCTAAGGGGATGTCTTAAGGGGATGTCCTAAGAGGTTTTCTTAAGGGGAGGTCCTAAGAGGTTGTCTTAAGGGGAGGTCCTAAGAGGTTTTCTTAAGAGGTTGTCCTAGAAGAGCATACATAAAAACATAAACTATTAAAGCATAAATAACATCTTCAAAAAAATGTATATACATCAAACCATAGATAATACATGAAAAAAATATAAATAAAAACACATGTATAATTTATTATATCCAAGATCCGTGATCCAATGCATACAATTATATTAAAAATATATCCAAAATCTTGTGTATATTAAATATGAAAGTATGAGAGCTACAAAAAATGAGTAAATAGTTGAACTAAAGCTCCACAAACATTGTATTGTTAGGATCCTCTCTATTTTTTATTATCTCTATAATTTTTTCATGCTCTTCAATAAATAGTTTCCACTTTTGATTTCTGCAACATCCTCTTCTTTGTATTGTATTGAATTGCAACTTTGTCCCTATAACATGGGGACTATAATGTAAAAAAATTCTTCAGGCATGTATTCAATAAATTCAATACCATTATCATTGACCCTTGTTTGTTGATAATATGTTCCTTCAACAACAACTAATCCAATTGGATATGATTGTCTGTCAGCATCTATAGTTCCTTCTAGCAACTTGTGTTTTTCTTTTGTGCATCTTAGAAGATGATAGTCTACATTTTCTGCATTATCTGCTAAGGCTTGGACAACAAAAATATCTCTTGCATATACATAAAATAGATGTGTTTTTAAAGTGAAAAATTATATATATATATATATATATATATATATATATATATATATATATATATATATATATGAACATACATGTATATACATATGTGTAAACCTATCATAACTAAATCGACAAAACACTCATAATCAACTATAGGAGCATGAATGTCAATGTCAATGTTAGCATCTTCAAAAGGAGGCTTTCTGACTATCTCCTTCAAATTCCAATGTCAAACATATCCATTTGCAATATTTTCACATACACTCATTGAATTGTCCTTATGCAGTCATCACAAAAACATGATTTCTCTCTTACTTTAATCACTGGAGGTTTGTGGTGTCTTGTAGTCATCACTTGATATAAACTTTTAATACTAGGAATTGTTTGAAAATTGTAAGGATTAGATCGATCTATATCTATTACAAATACAGAAAATAATTATAAATAAAACTTTGAATTCAAAGAATACATACATACATACATACATACATTCATACATACATACATACATACATACATACATACATACATACATACATACATACATACATATATATATATATATATATATATATATATATATATATATATATATATATATATATATATATATATATATAACCTTTCACTTCCCAAAAATAATGCTTATTGTATTCAGTATCTTGAGTATCCATGTCCACTTTCAAAGAAGTTCCACAAAACTTAACATTGCTTCTAGCATGTTGCATGGCTAACCAATTAAATCTTTTTGTAGATTTAAATTGTCCTATGAACATGAAATGAGCTTACAAACAGTTATATGCATCAAATTGAAATACATGTACAAATAAATATAGGTTAAACAAAGTTAAATAAATATGTACACATGTACACTAACCTGCACAACCATCAAACCAAATCCAGCGCTCTGGAATATTTATTCCACAATTTCTAATACCTTGAGAGAACATTGAAAAATAATGAGCCACATAACTCATATCATGAACTCTATCATCATTTACATAGAAATGAACCTCCTTGATGATAATGCATTTATTTTCATCCTGGCTTTCTATCTCATCCACCTCAAATTGTGCATGTCTATAGGTCACTTGCACAAATATTTGTAACTTGTTTAGAATGATAATATTGCCTTGAAACTCTATTTGAGGTGAAAATGTATAGTTCTTAGAGAAATCTACAACTAAAAGAATACAACCAGGTAGAAAATAATTTTTTGAATCACAGAATTATTTAGCTTTCCATTGTGCACCATGACAATGTTGGATATGTGGATATAGCAATGGATGAAACCTGGTCATAAACTCATCATACCACAATTCACTCTCCTTCAATACAATTTTTTTGCATTCACCTCCTGTCTTATTTTGGTATGTCTCATATTCATATCTCATCTATGAAACTGGTGTAGATTCATTAATATTCTCAATTTTAGTGGAAATTTATATAAATCTCCACAATCTTCATATTATTTTTGATGCATTGTACTTTGAACTCATCTGAATCTTCTAATTTATCACATAATATTGACTTTATAAATTGTTTTGTACTGCTAGGGATGACCAATTTGGATCAAATACTGCCATAACTTTTTTATATGATTGCAAGCATAGACCAAATTCAACGTGATTTCATCAACAACAAGTTTCACATATCTTATTTATGCGTAGAAAAAAAAGGACACGAACTCTCAAACAATCTCTTACATATTTTCACATTTGAAAATTTTTGCTTGAATGTTTGAAATAATTCACTTTGTGTTTATCTATAAATTGTTTTGGATGTTCAATTTTTGCCCCTCTCTCTTGATCTTTAATTTGTATAGTATCACGTCTATTGGAACAAACACAAGAGGATGAGATCCAAAATTCAATAACTTTTCTTTTTACATCTTCAAAAATTATTTCTTTTCGAGAAACTCTGCAAATATTGACCCAATTATTCTCAATGTTTTAATCTAGCATGTTTCTCCTCCCAATGTATCTTTGAACAATTATTCTAGATATATGTAGTAAATAAAAAATTGCATGTACTTGTTTCCTATGTGTCAACTTTCTACTAGATATAGTAGTCATCAATGCTCTACATGCAATGCTCAAGTCACCTCCTTGATTTGTGTTGTCAATTTTGTTATAAGTAGTTTGCAAATTTTCAACTATCATTTTATTAACATTATGAGCACAATTTTTTTAATTATCAACACCCAACAACTCCAAAATAGGTCTTATATCTTTTCTCCTAAATAGATTGACAAATAATTATGCCTTTCCAAATATACTTTTATTTTTGAAATATTCATCCTACATGTTTTGGCAATGCTTTTTATTCGTGTTTGCATTTATCATATGTTTAGATAGAATTTGACTAAAAAGTAGTTCCTCATCTAAATCCATCAAATTTCCTATGCCTAATAATTTGTTTCTAACATTAGAACTATCAATTTGTCTCTCTTCTTGAATCTCATCCTCTTCATGAATCTCATCCTCTTCATGAACTTCAATAGATTGATTTTGATTACATTATGTATGACCTTTCATTTTGTCATCTCTTATTCTATCACATTTCCTTAATGTAACCTTTTTATTACCCATCAAGATCTACAAAAAAATATTTTAATTTAGATTCCACTAAATACAATTCAATGCTTCAATATATAGAGTATAGAAATAACTAGGTGAAAAAAAAACATACCTTATTAACGATCCTTTATCATTATTGTTAAACTCCACAAAATAATTGATGAAAATGACTTCAAAAAATATTTATTTCTCAAAATTCTCCTTTATTTTTTGCTATTTACTATATTTATTATAAAATTAAAAAAATACTTTTTATTTATATAAAACCACCATATCACTCCTAGTTGTTGCGTCAGGTCAATAGGGTTTATGACTAAACATCGTTACGAGTGAAACAGTTATGACTGAAAGTGTTTCAGTCATAACGATCTATGTGACATCCTAAGTGGTAGCCACACAAGCAAAAAATGCAATTTATGCAAACTTCACTTTCAAGACTGATTTCTTCATACAAAATGAAGTTTCTTCAAAAAATTAAATACCCTTTTGTAGATCTCAGAGTCAAGATAATGGTTATATAAATTTTGTAATATTTGGAGTAATAATATGTTAGAATTTTAAAATATTACAAGTAGGTATTTTAAGATTCAAGAAGATGTTAATTCAAAAGAATAAAAAATAAAATAGTAAATCATGTTCAAAAAATAATAAAAATTATATCTACCTCTAGAGGAGAGAGTCCTCTTCAAAAATATGTAATTTGTTTTAAAAAATATCTAGATTTGATGGAAAAATTTTGGCGGAATTTTTTTTATCAATTTCTAATAAGTTTGACTTTGACCACTTATAACTTGCAAAATATAAATCCAAAACCAAATTTTATTTTTTTTGTCCACTAGGTATACATGCCAACTATAATATATTACAAAATCAAACTAAAATATGATCATTTGCATATATCTATTTGCTAGGAACAAAACTCTATATTTTCAACATTTTTAAAAAATTAGAAAATAAACTTTAAAAATTAAAAAAATGATAAAATTTTCACCCAATTTTTTAAATAAAAATTACAGACATAAACTTCATCCAATTTTACACATTTCATTTGTTTATATCATTTTCAAATTCTAAACATAATTACCACTTTTATGTCATTAAAGATGAACAATTTAAACTCTGATATCCTTTTCATTTATAAAAGGTGACATTTACTTTTACCCATCGTAACTAGTTTAGTGAAGATATGCAAATTTTAAGTGTATTTTTAGTTCCTACCAAGGCAGGATACTATTGCTTTCATTCAATTCAAATTTTCAATTCAATTGACCAATCAATTTATAGAATTAAAAAAATTAAAAGAAGCTTCAGATGTTTATATCTTTTTCTAATTTTTCATTATTTTATAAATCACATTTTTCATTTATTCGATTGGACCATATTATTTTTGGTAGGGAAAAAATTTAAGTTTCTTTAACAAAAATACAAATATTTTCTAACAACTCTATCATGCATTAATTACAACTTTATCTTTTCCACATTTGTGAGAAGTTGATTAGATTTTTTTTTTTTTTTTTTATATCATTTTATCTTCCACCTCACACAACTTTTTTTTGGACAAAAATGAATGTCTAATCAATATTAATTATCAAATGTATTTTTTTTACCAAGCTCAAATATAGAGTTAAATACTTTTTATTTCTTATTTTAAATATATTTACTATTAGTTTTGTATTGATGTTTATTTTTAACAATTGTAAAATGTTATTTCTTTAAGTTTACACTATGTTTTACCAACTACTATTTTACAATTTTGCTCTAATTTTTTAATACCGTTTTACAAATTGTAAAACTAATACTACCCCTCAAACTTATGAGATATTTTGGTAGTTTGAATTAAGTAATCAACAATTTATTTTTTAAATTAAATATTTCAACTTATAATTGAATTGGTAGAAATCAGTAGTTTATTCATATAATATAATTTTTATTGTTATTTATATATTTCTTAAAATAAAATAATTATTAATATTTTTAAAATTCTCTTCAACTCTCTCTATAATTCTACCTTTACATGTCCTTATAATAACATATCATTCTTTCTTTTAGCTTCTCTTCATATCCTTCCTTTCTATCTATAAATCTCTATTTTCCTTCTTTTTAAATTATTGGTAGGAAAACTTTGGCGCATTGTGTCTCTTGTTTTTGTTGCATAATACACTTTAACCAAATGAAAATCCCCTAAGAAACACTTGACATCATGAGCTTGATTCTTTCTACATAAAGTTAGGTACATGTATAATCAATACATTGGAATCTAGTGATGTTAAGACACTATGAATTTCCTCTACTTTCCCACAATTTTCATGTTTCATTAACTAGCACTTGTTTACTCAATATCATGGTGCAGGCTTGTTTCAATTGATATTGAACTCATATACATAGTGGATCAACTAATTGGAATGCCTTCATATTGATCTGCACAACAAAACACTGAAATGGATGTTATCCAAAGTACTCAACCAATATCCTTGGTTAGGTCGTATGTGCATGCTTTCAAGAATCCTACCAAATCCATAACCGTTGAAAGGAATATGACAAGAAACAAATGTGAAATTGGAAGTGAGAGAAAGATGAAAACCATAAATTCAAAAACAAATTCAGCAAAATGCTAGAAATTTTGTGGAACACAATATTTCAGGGGCATTTCAACATTTTCTCATAGAGATATAGAACAGTAAAATGGGAGGCAGTGAGGTGTCTTTTTTGGATACGTGGCATGACAATATTCATAAGAATATATACACTAGTAATGTACTCATATTTTAAGTTGAATATTACCAAGCCATTTAGATAGTGAAGGCGGACAAAAGAAATGGGATGGAAATACAATATGACTTGCATGGTCATTAAGATTAATTAATGGGCCAAAGTTTGAAAAGAATTTTTCCATTAAGGATTGTGAATAAGCATGGAAATTATCACCTCAACATGGGAAGCCTTTGATTTAACACCCAAAAAAATTTATTCAACTCCATTTATCTAGGTAAATGAAAAGGTGTGATTTGGCCTCTAACAATGAACGTTTGGTAGAGAAAAATCATTTGCAAACCATTGGAAAAAGCCCTTAAAAATCTTCATGTTTTTTAAAAATTTGAATTCAACTTAATTGATTGCAGATGAGGAAACTAAAAGCTTCCTAAATTCTACTAGCGTGTAAAGTTGACTCACCATTAATGATCACCAAGGATTGCAAAATACATTTTGCCATAACTCCAACAGGGATTTATTTCATGCCTAACTCCACAATCTTATGTAGTAGTTAACAAGGGGACATGCTAATCTCTAGACAAAATGCACTAAAGACAAAACTGTTAGGATTAACAACAGATAGAAATAATAAATCACAGAGATGTCCAATATCAGAAAATAATAAATCATAGAGAAGAGAACACAAGACACTAAGATTTAACATGGTTCACCCAATCCCTAGGCTACGTCCATCAAACAACAAGTTCAATATTATTTCAATCTAGTGATTACAATCTGTAATCCCTTACAGATCAATACTGCGGCAAGAAGCAATTTTCGCATTACACATTATAAAAACTCCTAACCCTGAGCTCTTTTACACAACTATTTTTATGACTTTAGGGTTATATTTAATTATTACATGTCGACCCAAAATTTTGATAAAACAGGGCCCCCAACCCCAAAGAATTATGAAGTATGTACAATACTTCTTTGATCATTCACCACAAACTAACAAAAACGAAGTCAAACTTTTTCCTTTCTAGATTCATCAAAATGTAGTGATTTTTTTTCAATTTTTGTTGTTGTTTTTGACTAAAAACTATGTAGATCATGAAGATCAAATGGTGAAATTTTTGGAAAAATCCATGATGTTTTTTATTTTTTGAAAATTGGTTAACTATACAGTTTGTAGGAAGCATAGTTGTGTCCTTTAACAACTTCTTCATCTCTCTGCTTTCCTATTCTCTAGTTCTAGAGCCTTAATCTCCCCTCTGCCTTAGAAATCTCAGCCTTAATCAACCTCTGCCTCAAAAATTTTGGTCTTAATCTTCCTCTGCCTCAGAATTCTCTTCTCAAAGAGAGATTTCTAGTAGAACACAATAGATCTCTAAGCAGAGTGCTTCAAGACACGAGAAATGCTAAGCACTTAGATGTACACTATTTTAATAATTTTGTTTTTTTCTTCGTAAAATAAAATGTTCTCATTGTTTTGACAAATGAAAAATTAGAAAATTTATATTTTTAAATTATTAGAAAAAAATCAACTATAACATTTATGAGACATAAAATTTAATACTCTATCTTGATTGGTTGATTGAAAAGTTAAATTATAAATTTTTATATTGATTCATAAGTTACATGTCTATGGCATGAACTAACAAGAGTCGCTTAGTGGTTAAGTACTTTCCTTTAGCTAAAGTAGAAAGTAGAAATTAAACTAAAGATAAAGAGAATTATTATATTTTTACTAATTATTATAAAAGTAATAACTTTATTCTAATTAGATAGCATCAATGATAAGTCAAATTTAAAGAAATCAAATTATAAAACAATAAAATTGTATTGATGAATAAATTACATAATTGCAATCATCTATTCTAATTTTATTTGTATTATTTCTCTATCTTCTAAATTTTTACAAATCCAATTCACTGGTTTGTGAGCCTATTAGTGTATTTAAGGTATGACTAGTAGAATCTAACAATAATCACAAATACAACTACCAATTACAGATGACATGCTATTCAAAATCTTGCGTAGACATAATTGAACAAAGCAAAAGATACAAATTTTTAAATTAGTTGGGTAAAACAAGGAACTAATGAGGTTAGGTTAGGAAAAATCACAAAGAAAAAGAGCTCAATATCTCAAATTTATCAACCAATGTTTAGTTAATTTCATATTGACTAGAATTGTGAGTTAGCAGCCGAGTTACCAAAAACATGATGAGACAAATTGTTTTGCATTTCTGATGGAAAAACGGGTTTCACCTCGCGAAATGGTCTTTCTAGGTTGTTTGAAAAATAATTTGTAAATAAAAAGTTCACTTTAGTTTGAAACATAAGCTCTGCAAAAATTAGAGGCACAAGTGAAGTATTAGTTTTATTTCTAATTTGGAAACACAACACATAACTTGTACATATTATAGGGCACATTAAAGTTTTTTTTTAAATATGTCATATAAAGATGTAGTAAATATAAATATTAGTTATTTATGAAAGAAATCTATTTTTAAAAATAAATTATTATAATTTATCTTATAATCATTTAATTAATATATTAAATTTTAAATAAGACTAAATTTTGAATAGTTTAGAAATATATTAATTTTTTTAATAATATATTTATACTTTTCTTTTATGCAATCTTAAAAAAATTCATTTCTTGTTATGTTTTTGTTGTTGTTGTTGTCATCATCTTATTGTTTTCATTTCTAGTAACATAGGCCAGTAATGAATTAAATAGTATTAT
The DNA here is from genome assembly GCA_028749045.1 of Cupressus sempervirens. NCBI lineage: Eukaryota > Viridiplantae > Streptophyta > Pinopsida > Cupressales > Cupressaceae > Cupressus > Cupressus sempervirens. The sequence goes on along the minus strand of CM053785.1, from coordinate 61,184,861 downwards.
AAGTTTTAAGATCTTTACCAAAGAAGAAAGATATTAAATGGTGAAAATCCTGAAAAGGTGGGTGCTTTCCTATAAGAGGGCCCCTTGCCTTGTAATTATTAAATAAAAAGAAAAATAAATGTTAGTACAAATGTTTATTCATAGAGGTAATAGGGAAAACAACCCAGTAGTCACCTAGGCTAACTTTGTGCACCTACACTTCCTAATCTGTATGTCAACATTTGCCAATTGTTTTGGTGAGCCTCCATAGACAAGTGAAGAGCTTAAAGTTATCCTTTCTTCTTCCTTGCATAAATGAAGCTCTTTGTAACACTAGTAGAGTGTGAGGTGGTTTAAAAGTGTCATTTTAAAAAATTCACCCAAAACTTGTCACTAAGACCCCCCAATAGCCAATTACCCCAAAAATAGTACTTTTTACACAAATGGACCAATAGGTAACTACGAAAATTAAAAAATGATCAGCTATTAGTGCATGTGTGATCGATTATTAGTACATGTGCGATCATTTTTGGGCCCTTTTATGAGTGATAATTAAGGGAGAAAGGTAGCGGTAGATGTGGTGGTAATACAAACATGTGCAACAACTAGCTTGTTTCCCCAAGTCCAATGACATAAAACATACAACTTTAATCACATAAAATTAAAATTCTAACATAATAAAGCTACTTCATTTCAATTTAGATTTTTCATTATTGTCTGAAAGCAATCCAATCCTCGCTCTTTCGCTTTGCCTATTAGCCCATGCCACATCTGTAAAGACCATTGTATATATCCAACCCATGTCACTTTAACAAATCTTTCAAGTATGGGCCAAATGGGGCCAATTATGGTGTTCCACCTATTAAGAAATCTTTGAGAACACACATGGTCAATCAACCTCCTAATTCAAGAGCTATGAATGCTTATAGGATGGAACATGAAGTTACAACCATAGTGTGTATCGGTTATGTTGGTAAACAGATTTATCTTTGCACAATAAACCACTTGGTTTAACTCTTGAAACCCAAAACCAATCCAAAGACAAAAAAAAACCAACAATTGGGTTACATTTCAATGAGATTGTGCAAGCACCCTCTAAATTTTATAGGGTACAACTCCCTAATTAGATATACAAAGAATGAGATTAACAAATTCTTTTAACCTGAAAGCGAAGGCTACCCTCATTATTCTTGGATAAGGGAAAAATAACTATTACCTACTTCACATAAACACTTCACAGTTAGAGTAAAGACACCCAATCCTTTACTCCGTTATGAACTAAGAGCATAAAAGAAACCACAAATACAGATTAAAGATACACTTGCATCTCCTAAACAAAATCTATGCACAAGGAAATAAATATCTTAAAATACTCCATGATTCACACCATGACCATGAAATGAAGAATTAACACACAATCTCAATACCCTTCAAGATATCATTTCAATTCAAAAATAGACATATTTCAGAATATCATGTACAGTTTCATCATTTAGAGAAACCACAAGCAAAAAAAACTATTGTTTTATCTTTCCATTTCTTTCCCTTCCTAACATACAATTCAGTAAAATAAGAAAATGGAAAATGACTCCTCTTGTCATGTAGCACCCTTGTCTACAGAAAAGTGGAACCCCTATCCTAAGAAAATTGCCTCGATAAATAGTCTATTTTCTTTTTTTTGCATTTCGATGGTTTCTTTTAGTTTTAGCAACTGATTCTTGAAACTGACTTTTACCTTTACTTGACTTGGGAAAATTCTCAGAATTATCAACACCCCAAGATAGTTTGGAAATGAAATAAAGTTAAAGATCAGGGTTCCCTATCTGATTTTATAAGATTACTCTTAACTGTGATAATTTGTAATAGTCACATGCCTCCTTGTGTCCAAATAGAACTTGATTAATTCTGAAATAATAGTGCAACCATATTATCTTGCCACCTATAATCATTGAGCCAAGTCACTCCTCATTCTCAACTTACCTTAACCCACGCTATAATGGTCCCAATGTTGGTGCTCTTAACTACATCATATGTCAAGAATTGAATCTTCACATTCCTTGAAGTTACTAATGCATATGGAGATGGAGGTCTTTTCCCAAATAGTTCGTGTGCTTCGTTCTGAGATTGGCTTGGTGATCTCTGTTATCAATTTTGACATTGCATCAAAATTGTTCCTCACCATCTACCATTGGTAGATCCATCAACCTTGTGTGCATGATATATGCCATTATTTTGACCTTTCCCCTCCTATTTTCTTCAATTGCAACTATGACTAATTTCAATTGGGCAACAACAGTTTTGAGTCCAATCAATCATTCTTTGAAATTGGTCATCATGATCATCAAACAGTTATCATGTTATGTCAACTCTTCCATGCATATATGAATATTGGCTTGAGAATGTGAGCTTATCAAGTCATGTCTAAAGTCACAAAGCCCATGGTTTGGAGAAACCTCTTGCGACTTTATTATTGAGGCTCAATACTTACTCGGGGTATTTTTTTAAATATGTCTCACTCAGTGAAAGGATGTGGGTGTTTGGTGTTGACATTTTCTACATCATGTTCTTGGCTACAACCCATCTTAGTGGCTTCTACTATGCTATGTTCATGGGAATCATGATGGGTGATCAACATATCATTGGTGCTCCCTGTGTCAACAACTTGGCACTTGATAGCTCATCTCTACTACCCATGAATTGTGAAAATACTTTTATGATTCACTTAGATTCGATGCCCATATCAATGGTAATGGTCTAGAAAATGAACAACTTCAATAGGTGGTTTGTGAAATTGAATTCATACACTTAGGCCAATCTTTGTGACTTATTGGGAATAACTTTGGTCAGTTTTTGAAATCCCAAATCTCATAATCCATTGGCTTGGTGATTTAAATGAGAGCCCCACCTCCAAAGGATTCATTATAGTTTCACATCGATTTATCCTTCTATTCAATCAAGTTTAGCATTTGAAATTCATAACTGTCCTCAAAATCCTTCATCATTGTGATGCCATCTCACACCATGTTCTTGTCAAATTTGGGTATTTTTTCAAATAGATGCCATGCATTATCTATGTTTTCATGCATGATGCCCACCACAATCCTACTTTACCAATCTTGACATATTAGATCCAATGGTAAGTATAGGCCTTGTGTCATCAAGAGTCTAATGTTAGATTGAAATTTTAATATCCAAGAATATCCTTTGGATTGTGCCCCACAATTTGTGGATGGTACGTGTCAGTTCATCCATATTATCACACAAGTTTTTTTTCTAGTCTCAATGGTTAAGTGGATCAAGCTGATTACAACACTTTCACTATAGAATGTTCATCTATTTAAATTGTGTCTCAATTTGAATGCAAACTACTTACACACAGCTACAAACCTTTACTCAAAGAATTTTAGGAACTTTTGAATCTTCATATTTTCATCATTTCCACCAGGTGTTTGAGTATATTTTCCATCTCTAGGATGAAAAACATCTCTCCCATTATTAAATCCCAAACTCCAGTGTATTTCATTCCTTGGGTGTTAAGGGCCATGTGACTTTGAATGATTAGATTTCATGGTTTGCATAGTATTCATATTTGAACCTTGAACCTTAAAACAAGTGTTTTCTATCTAATCTTGAAATCTTGATTCTAAGAGTATGGCTTTGAACATAGAGGCCGAGACTTAAATCCTAAATTGGTTACTTGTGTTTTCAAACCCAAACTTTGAACTTTGGATTTTGAACTGCAGAACTTAGATCATGGAAACTTAACCCTTAGATAGGTTACCACCCCTGAAATCAACCAATTTTTTACTAGAACTCTGATGTAGGAGCATCCTAGGTTGCCTTGTTATCCTACTCATTTTTGTTCATCCTACAGCTGGTGCCAAGTTACTTCCTTCATGTGCCGAGTGTTTCTTCATGTGCCAAGTGTTACTTCATGTGTCAAGCATTCCTTCATGTGCCAAGTGTTTCTTCATGTGTCGAGCATTCCTTCATGTGCCGAGTTGTCAGTTTCTAGTGGATGTCGAGTGATGTCGAGTGCCAATTTCCAGTTGATGCCGAGTGCCATTTGATGTCGAGTGCCAGTTTCCTAGTGGGTGCCAAGTTATCTAGTGGGTGTTGAGTTGTCTGTTTTTGGTTCTTAGTGGGAGCCGACCTGCATATTTAATTTTGATCATGGATTTAATTATAGGATCTTGTGTCGGCCTTTCTATTATGTAATGTTCTAGAATGTTCTGTAAGCCATTTTGACAAGTATAAATAGAGTGTTTAGGCTTAGAGTTAAGGAGATTGGGAAGAATATTAGAGAGAGTAGAACTGAAAGTGCAAATTTGTAGTTGAATCTTTGAATGTGAATGTATTTTGTAATTATTCGTAACCCAGAAGGCCTTACAGTTGGGCATGTATGGTGAATATTTGATGACTTAATAAAAGATATCTTGTTCTCTCTCCTTGGTGTTGTGTTTGTGTTGTATTTTCCACTGTGTTAACTCTTGCAGGGTGGTTTGGATAGCTGGGTGTGCCTTTGGCCCTAGTTATTTGTCCTTTTTCCTATGTCATTTGGTATCAGAGCTTGAGGTTTGTCCTTGTGGAGATTGGATCATGTAGAACCCTGATTTGGATTTGGTTGTAGGGTGGATAATCTACGGATTTGACCTATAACTTGAAGAGGGTTATGATCTTGTAGGAACCTGATCTGTAAAGATGGTTCATGGTAGAGGAAATAATGTTGATAATGCTATATTGGATCAGTTGAGACAAATTGCAGCCAGATTAGATGCTATGGAAACAACCTAGAGGACAGGAGCACATCTTGATGATGTAAGTGATGATGAAGCAGCAACACCAAACCATAATCTAGAACTTGAAGAAGACGAAGATGAAGCAAGATTGTTGAGAATATTGTCTAGAGAAAATTCAAAGCCTGTTATAGAAGTTGTTCCTTATGATGGAAAATTGGACACCAATGCTGTGTTGGATTGGATATCTGATATAGAGAAGTTCTTTGAGTATGAAAACACTCCTAATAATAGAAAGGTGAAGATTGCAGTCACTAGGTTGAAAGGTCATGCATCTCTATGGTGGGAGCACTTGCAAATTGATAGACAAAGGAGAGGAAAGGAGAAGATCAGAACTTGGCCAAAGATGGTGAACAAGGTAAAGAACAAATTCCTTCCTGCTGATTACCAAGTTAGCTTGTTGAGAAAGATGCAAAATTTGAAGCAAAAAGACATGACTGTGAAAGAGTATACTAAGGAATTCTATAGACTGGACATCAAATCTGGACATGTGGATGATGATGTTGAGAAAATTGCAAGGTATATTAACGAATTGAGATCTAGAATACAAGATGAAATAAGTTTTGTGAAGCTGGAAAGTGTAGAAGAAGCATATCAATATTCCTTGAAAGCTGAGGAGATCTTGACAAAGAAGCATGAACAAAGACAGAGAGGTAGAGGTGGTAGATTGTAGAGAGGCAAAGGTAGATATTATGGAGAAGGTAGTAGATCTGATAATTTTGTGCAAGATAAAGGAAAAATTGAATGGAAGAATGATGAGAAAGGCAAGACCAAGTGGAAAGGTGGTAATTCATACTGAGGAGGTACTGGTTCTTATAGAGGAAGAGGTAATTCTTATTCTAGAGGTGGATTTCATGTTAATTGTTTTAGATGTGGCAAAGAAGGGTATAGATCCTTTGAATGTAGATCTTCTAAAGGTGGGCACAATAATAGATATGTTATGATTCAAGAAGACATTGAGAGTTCACCAAGTGGACCTGAGGCTAGAGAAAATTTGATGGTGAGAAGAACCTTATGTAATAAGGGAGGTGATGAGGAACCTATTTTAAGGAGAAGTCTTTTCAAGACAAGATGTAAGATGGCTGGAAAATGCTGTAAAGTGATCATTGACAGTGGAAGTTCTACAAATCTAGCATCAGAAGAGCTGGTTACAAAGTTGCAGTTGTAGAGGCTGAAACATTCCAAACCTTATCATGTTTCATGGATCAAAGATGAGCATAAGATATTGGTAAGTGAGCAATGCCTTGTGAAGTTCAAAATTGGACATTACTTTGATGAAGTTTTGTGTGATATTATGCCCATGGATTGTTGTCATATTTTGTTGGGTAGACCTTGGCAATATGATAGATATGTTGTGCATGATGGAAGATTGAATCAATATACTCTTTGGTTAAATGGGAAGAAACAAACATTATTTCCTTTGATCGAAAGTCTAGATGAGGTTAATTGTATTGCTATAAAAATTTGCATGGTTAATGGGAAACAATTTGAAAAGGAAATGAAAAAGAATCAAGTCTATTTTGCTATAATTCCAAGAGCATTGAGTTTTGTCAATGGAGACCGAGTGCAAGAAAATAGTGTTAACTGAGTACCAATCAGTGGTGACCGAGTGCCAGGAGAAATTGTAGAGTTGTTGAATGAGTATAAAGGCATTATTGCTGAAGATATTCCTGATGGTTTACCTCCTATAAGAAGCATAAGTCATTGTATGGATCTGATTCCTAGAGCTAGTTTTCCAAACAAAGCACTATATAGATTGACACCTGCAGAGAATGAAGAACTTAACGGACAAGTGCATGAGTTGTTACAGAAAGGTTTGATCAGACAAAGCTTGAATCTATGTGTTGTACCTACTATATTAGCACCTAAAAAGAATGGAGAATGGAGAATGTGTACTAATTCTAGAGGCATTAACAAGATAACAGTGAAATATAGGTTTCCTATGCCAAGGATGGATGACATAATGGATTGTTTGAGTGGGGAAAAGTATTTTACCAAGACTGATTTGAAGAATGGCTATCATCAGATCAGAATCAAAGAAGGTGATGAATAGAAGACTACTTTCAAGAAAAAAGATGGTTTGTATGAATGGTTGGTTATGCCTTTTGGTTTGACTAATACACCTAGTACTTTCATGAGGTTGATAAATGAAGTTCTGAAAAGATTCTTGGGTAAATTTGTGATTTTTTATTTGGATGATATTCTAATATTCAGCAAGACTAAGGAAGAACATCTTGAGCATAATAGACAAGTATTGCAAAGGTTGAAATAGGAAAAGTTGCTAATTATTTTGAAAAAGTGTTCTTTTATGCAAAAGGAGATTCTATATTTGGGATTTGTGATTTCAACTGATGGCTTGAAGATGGATCCTAAGAAGGTTAAAGCAATTTTGGAATGGCCTACACCTGAGAATGTGAGTGAGGTAAGATCATTTCATGGTTTGGCTAGTTTTTATAGAAAGTTTATAAAGAATTTTAGTGTCGTTTGTAATGCTATGACTAAAACAATGAGGGGAGATAAAAAGGAATTCAAGTGGACACATAGAGCTGATAAGAGTTTTGAGACTTTGAAACAAAAGGTTGCTAAATTACTTGTATTGCCTTTACCTAATTTCAACAAAGTATTTCAAGTTGAATGTGATGCAAGTGGTAATGCAATAGGAGCTGTATTAAGTCAAGAAGGTAGGCATGTTGCTTTCTTTAGTGAAAATTTGAATGATGCTAAAAGGAAATATTCTATGTATGATCATGAGTTTTATGCTATTGTTCAAGCATTGAAGAAGTGGAGACATTATTTGATGCCTAAGGAGTTTGTGTTGTACACTGATCATAAAGCTTTACAATACTTGGGAAGTCAACATAAATTAAATCAAAGACATATGAAGTGGGTTGAGTATTTGTAGAGTTTAACATTTGTAATCAATCATAAGAGTGGAGTTACTAACAAAGTTGTTGATGCATTTAGTAGAAGACATTCTTTGTTGACTGAAATGAAGGTTGAAGTTCTTGGTTTTGATGAGATGAAATAGTTATATGATGTTGATCCTAATTTTTCTGAGGTGTGGAGAGAGTGCAGAGCACCAAATTTGACAGATCACATAAGTAAGTATGATGAGTATTTCATTCAAGAAGGTATGTTGTTCAAAGGCATCCAGTTGTGTATTCCTAGAAGTCTTATGAGGTTGAATTTGATTAAGGAAAAGCATAGTGGTGGATTAGCTGGACATTTTGGAATTGATAAGACATTGAGTTTGCTGAAAGAGAAGTATTATTGGCCACAAATGTATAAGAATGTTTAGAAATTTGTAAAGAGTTGTGGAGTTTTTCAAGTTGCAAAGGGAGTGAGTCAAAATACTAGTTTGCATACACCTATTATTGTTCCTGAGAAACATTGGACTGATATTAGTATGGATTTTGTTCTTGGATTGCCTAAAGCAGTAAAAGGGTATGATTCCATATTTGTTGTAGTGGATAGATTTTCTATGATGGCTCATTTTATACCATGTAATAAGACATTAGATGCTAAGCATGTTGCTAAACTTTTCTTTAAAGAGATTGTGAGATTGCATGGATTACCAAGAAGCATTATTTCAGATAGAGATAGTAAGTTTGTTGGTTATTTTTGGAAGACTTTGTGGAAGAAGATGGGTACTGAATTGAAGTTTAGTTCTACATTCTATCCACAAATAGATGGACAAATAGAGGTTGTGAATAGAAGCTTGGAAAACTTGTTGAGATGTTTAGTTGGGAATAAGCCAAGTAATTGGGAGATGGTATTGGCACAAGCTGAATTTGCATATAATAATTTTGTGAATAGGAGTACAAGGAAGACACCTTTTGAGATTGTTACCGGAATGCATCCTAGAGGTATATCAGTTTTGAGAGATGTTGCTAGTGAAGAAAAGAGAAGTGTTGTAGGAGAAGAATTTGCTGATTTTATGGAGTCTTTGCATAAGGAAGTGAAGTTGAGGTTGGAACAAAGTAATCAAAAGTATAAGGAGAATGCTGATTAGTCTAGAAGACACCATGATTTTCAAGTTGGTGATAAGGTGATGGTTCATTTGAATAAAGGAAGATTCTCAATTGGAACATATAGTAAGCTGAAGATGAAGAAATTTGAACCTTGTAAGATCTTCAAGAAGTTTGATAGTGGTAATGCTTATGAAGTTGAATTACCTAATGACATGGATATATTCAATATTTCTGATTTGTATAATTATCATGAGTCAGATGATGAAGTTGTTATACCTAATGATTATCCTAAGAAACAGATTGAGGAAGTTGAATAGATATTGGATCAGAGAGTTGGCAAGAGTACAAGAGGAAAAGATTACTATGAATATTTGGTGAAGTGGAAGAACAGAACTATTGAAGATACTTCATGGATTTCTCAGTTTGAGTTGGATTCAGCTCAAGTTGGGACATCTCAATGATTCAGGAGAATCATTTCTTTCAACCCTGGTTGTCTGATGTAGGAGCATCCTAGGTTGCCTTATTATCCTGCTCATTTTTTTGCATCCTACAGTTGCTGCCGAGTTACTTCCTTCATGTGCCGAGTGTTTCTTCACGTGCCAAGTGTTTCTACATGTTCTGAGTGTTTCTTCATGTGTCGAGCATTCCTTCATATGCTGAGTGTTTCTTCATGTGCCGAGCATTCCTTCATGTGCCGAGTTGCCAATTTCTAGCAGATTCCGAGTGATGCCAAGTGCCAATTTCTAGTTGATGCCGAGTGCTAGTTGATGCCGAGTTATCTAGTGGGTGCTGAGTTGTCTATTTTTGGTTCTTAGTGGGAGCTGACCTACATATTTAATTTTGATTGCAAATTTAATGATAGGATCTTGTGTCGGCCTTTCTATTATGTAATGTTCTAGAATGTTTTGTAAGCCATTTTGGCAAGTATAAATAGAGTTTTTAGGCTTAGAGTTAAGGAGATTGGGAAGAAGATTAGAGAGAGCAAAACTGAAAGTGCAAATTTGTAGTTGGATCCTTGAATGTGAATGTATTTTGTAATTGGTTGTAACCCAAAAGGCCTTATAGCTGGGCATGTATGGTGAATATTTGATGAGTTAATAAAAGATATCTTGTTCTTTCTCCTTGGTGTTGTGCTTGTGTTGTGTTTTCCGCTATGTTAACTATTGCAGGGTGGTTTAGATAGCTTGGTGTGCCTTTGGCCCTAGTTATTCATCCTTTTGCCTACGTCAAACTCACAATCTGAAACTGCATCATGAAACTACTGAACTTGTTGAACCTCTGAACCATTGAATTTCATTAAATGAGTTCAAAGTGGTTCAGAACCACTTTGAACTAGGCTCAATATGGTTCTAAAATTACAAAGGAAAGCCTTGAACCTTGGGCTTGAATATTTTGGTTTACTATCATGAGATCTCATTTGAAACATGCTTTACACAATATAACTTTACATAGAATCATTAGGAAGACTGAAATTCCAAGGAAAGGCCATTAGGAAGACTGGATTTTCAAGTTCAAAATTGGGGTTCAAAACACCAACTAACAAGTTACCAAATTGTTTTACACTTTCATTTTTTATATGGATAGTAGTTGGTGAGATGTTAAGGTTTATAAAACTTAACAACAATTTTTTTGGTTTTTAATGACCACTTCCTATATTTCTGCCTTGTACCTAGAACCATGGAGACAATGTTCCTACCCCATTTATGAAATTTGATCAAGTCTTTTGTATTGAACTTTGTGGAGTTGATTCCCGCATTTTTTAGTTGTTTGCTCCAATAGCATCCCATGACATGTTTGGATAAACTCACTTGTCTTTTATCCCTTGTTCTTATAGTAGGTGCAATATTTTATTGATTTTTGGGTTTTATATTATTATAAATTTATCATTTTGATAAATAATTATATTATATTATTATTTATATGGTGGTAATTTTCTATTGACTTAAACCAAACCATTGTTTCTATTTCAATAGAATAGAGATCTATTGATTGAATAATTTTTCTTCCCTCTAAATTGTCCTCATTTCTTTGTTTTATGCAAGAAAATAATTTGTTATGAATATCTGATGAATGATAATATTTGTTCGCCTCTTTAAAATGATTATGCTCACTAATATATTCAACAATTTCATACAATGTTTAACAATTTACACAAGAAAATGATAATGAATTTATCTATATAAATTACCAATTTAACAAGGATGCAAAGCATCATAGTTCCTACAATTGGTCTTTGAAGAGAATTTGATTGTAGATGGTTGAGATGCATTTTGTGGATGATGAATTTTTATATGAAATTTTTTTGTAATTTTGTTAAGTGGTATTTTCATGTGGAAAATTTATGTAATTGAATTTAGGAGAAATACTTTTATCATTATGTAAGGTGTAATTTGCCAAGTATAGAAATGAGAGTTAATATTGATAGAGAAATAGATGAAAAATGATTTTGTAATTATCGAATTATTTTTTTGATACAGTATTGTTTACAATTGAAGAGACTATCTTTTTCATTACATGAGCCCTCATAAAATGAGCGAGATTTATATTTAATTTTCCTAGTTGTTGTTTATGTCCTCTTCCAACTATGATGTTGTTGTAAGAGTCTTCTTTGGAGGCCTATGAGAAAAGGAAAAAGAGATTAGCGTGAACTCTAATTTGTATTGAGTATATAGTGTTTTGTGAAATGTAAAAATGAAGTATATTTGAAACAAATATACCTATTGAGATTTAGGGGTATTTAGATCTAGATTTAAGTTCTATTTCTTTTTGGAAAAATGTTATCTATCACTATCTTGTTCCAATGATGTTGTTGTAAGAGTCTTCATTGGAGGCCTGCAAGAAAGGGAGAAAGAGTTAGTGTCAACTTTGATCGGTATGGAGTATATATTATTTTTTGAGCTATAAAAATAAAGTATGTTTGAAAGATATTTATACCTCTTGAGAGTCATTTGTGTTTTTTCCACTATTTGTGAGGTTGTTTTCCTTCTCCTCGTAGTAGGTGGGACTTTTTTGCCTTATGAATTATGGGTGTATCATTGCAGAAATAGATCTAGTAGGAAATTGTATGTGCTAATGTGCAATGTTATTGTGCAAATCTAAGTGTATAGAAAGCTATTTTAAGGTGTGGAATAGTACATTGAATTTTTCGAATGTAGAGCATAGTTAGCCATGAATATTTTTGTTTTTGCATCATGTAAATATTGTACATAGAAATGCATGAATATATTTGATGCAATTGAGAAAGTAATTTTGTTAAAGCAAAAGAAGATTGTTTTGTACATATAAAACTAGTAAGAGCTTTTGGAATCCATTAAGAATATTTGCATTGGAAGCTTTATTGTTTACAACAAAATAATCACAATGCATAATTCATATTTGTAGATTTAACTACAGCAAATAATAACAATAAATAAGACATAATGAATGTGAGTGTTTATATAATCCTATTTTAAGCATGGATAAAAGTAGACATCATCATCTAAATGCAAAACATAGTAAATCATGCATATTTCTATGTTAGCATTATGTAAATATAGAACATGGAAATACATACATATAGTACCATTAACATTAACGATAAGTGTAGCCCGATTTGCCTTTTCAAAAATGAGTTCAAAAAATAGTAGTTGTTTATGCAACATTGTAATGTAAGACTAATTTGTTTTGAGTAGTTCTAAATCATTGGAGCTTAGAGAAACTGATTTTGACATTGTCAAAACTACCAAAATGTGAGAGCTCATATTTCCCTTTTCATGGCCTAAATTTCCCATAGAGCTAGTACCTACAAAGAAGGATATGTTAGTAGTTATTTAGGATTGTTTGTTTTGATATGGTTAGAAAGGATGAATTTATGATGTAGATTTAATTGGATTGTTTATTTTCTTCACTAATCCTCGTATGGTATGACATGTTTTATGCAATTGTTGTGGTTTATATTGAACTTTCCATTCACCTTAAAGTCCCATAGGATGAAAATGATTGTTGATTTATCATTGAGGTATTGTTGGTGTGTCATATTTTTAAGACCTAGTAACAATTGCTAAACAATATTCTTCTCTAGAGAACAATGTGTTATTTGTTTATTTTTATCTGTGATAATAGTTTTCAAGTGTAGAGAATATGTGTAGTTGACTTCCTCGTTACATTTATTGTAATATGTAGTTTTGTCATCCAGTGTACCATAGGTCTCAAATTTGTATCCGCATTTGGGGAAAAATGTATAAAATGGATTGGAATATGCAATTGCCACAATTAACATTCCAATAACTTGTAGAAAATATGTCAATGGTACTATATTATTGAAGTAAGGTAATGAAAAACTTCTAGAAATGAAGTCAGGTATGATGACTTACCTCAAATGCAGCATGAAGGAGAACACAAAGTCTTTCTTCTATTCTCTTATTGTTGAGAGACTTGTACGTAATGCATGTCTGTGATCATTCTTTTTAGAAATGTTTCTAAATAGAAGCACTAGAATTTCATTTTTCTCTAACTGTTGTTGCATGACAGGATAAAGTTGTGCAAATTTTTCATGTAAGTACAATTTTGCATGGATTTTTTAAGTTAGTTTTACAAAAGGAGTTGATAAAAATTACCTTTGAAGGTAAAATAGGAGGAGAGGGGTAGGTCCATATTCTTACTAGTGCTTTGTCCATATTGGTGTATCCACCCTTGATGTTTAGTATTTGTTGAGTACCTTTTTGGTAGGCTCCTACTACAAGAGCACCAATTGTTCCACTTGCAAAGTCAGATGTGCTTGTTACCAATTTTCTTATAATTTCTCCTAGTATGAATTTGTATTCATGCAAAAGTGGTGGAATTGTTTCAAGCATGGGGGAATCTTTTAGCATGAGAATACAATTGTAGTCTCCATGATCGAACTCTTTTTTTGGTGCAATATCAAAGTTTTTTATCAAGAGTCCTTTTCCTGGAATTATTTTGTTCTCATATTGTTGTACTAGATTGCCAATCACATTGATTATTATAGTCATTTTTCCATTTGCATCAGTGAGGTCTGCACGCAATACTTCACATGTCCTCATTGTGGCTATATCTAGAATTGTTTTATAAACTACCAAGACATCTCCTTTGAAAATGCTTCCTCATTTTCTTGAATTTAGATCTTCAACTGAGATGGGTTTGAACTATCTTCCTTTGTCCTGTTAGAAGTAGAGCACTACAATCATGTTTTTCAAAATATATATGGACATGGAAAGCATTGAAGTGTTTATTTGAATTACCTTTTACCAAATTTTTTTTGCTTTAGCTCTTGTTCATCTTCTGGTCACTTTAGTGGATTCATTGTTGCTGCATAAATATCAGTAAGTTTCTATGTCAATATGTTTTTTTATCATGTAAAAGTGGTGGAATTATTTCAAGCATGGTGGAATCTTTTAGCATGAGAATACAATCATAGTCTCCACAATCAAACTCTTTTTTTGGTGCAATATCAAAGTTCGTTATCAATAGTCCTTTGCCTAGAATTATTTTGTGCTCATATTGTTGGACTAGATTGCCAATCACATTGACTATTATAGTTATTTTTCCATTTTGCATCAGTGAGGTCTACATGCAATACTTCACATATCCTCATTGTGGCTCTATCTAGAATTGCTTTATAAACTACCAAGACATCTCCTTTGAAAATTCTTCCTCATTTTCTTGAATTTAGATCTTCAATTGAGATGGGTTTGAATTGTCTTCCTTTGTCCTATTAGAAGTAGAGCACTGTAATCATGCTTTTAAAAATCTATATGGACATGGAAAGCATTGAAGTGTTTATTTGAATTACCTTTTACCAATTTTTTCTTGCTTTGGGTCTTGTTCATCTTCTGGTCACTTTAGTGGATTCATTGTTGCTGCATAAATATCAGTAAGTTTCTATGTTAATATGTTTTGTTATCATTTTTGTCGTTGGTATCATGAAGGTGAAGAAAAATTGCTAAATGGTCATATTAGTATGCATGTGTTTTGTAGATGGAACATATTGTATGAGGTTTATTTATCCAGACATGGTCAATTAATGATTTGTTTACAGAATGGTTTTGCATCATCACAAAATGCATGTTGTGTACTAGCATCTAACTTTTGATGGATTTTTGTGTGTTATTGTCATTGGACATGTCAATATTGAAATCCCTTAGAATAAGATGAGTATTTATTATTTTGACATCTGTTTGTATTTCAATAATAATGGCTAAGATGTCATGTGTTGAAGTTTTTAATCTTGAATATATGTTTGAGATAGTAATGTTGTTGAAACCTTGTTGTACTATTTTTGCTATGGCTTCTGTATTTGTTATCTTATTGTTCTCATATTGTTGAACTTGATTGCCAATCACATTGACTATTATAGTCATTTTTTCATTTTGCATCAGTGAGGTCTACATGCAATACTTCACATGTCCTCATTGTGGCTCTATCTAGAATTTCTTTATAAACTACCAAGACATCTCCTTTGAAAATTCTTCCTTGTTTTCTTGAATTTAGATCTTCAATTGAGATGGGTTAGAATTGTCTTCCTTTGTCTTGTTAGAAGTAGAGCACTACAATCATGTTTTTCAAAATCTATATGGACATGGAAAGCATTGAAGTGTTTATTTGAATTACCTTTTACCAATTTTTTCTTGCTTTGGGTCTTGTTCATCTTCTAGTTGCTTTAGTGGATTCATTGTTGCTGCATAAATATTAGTAAGTTTCTATGTCAATATATTTTGTTATCATTGTCATCATTGGTATCATGAAGGTGCACAAAAATTGCTAAATGGTCAGATTAGTATGCATTTGTTTTGTAGATGGAACATATTGTATGAGGTGTATTTATCCAGACATGGTCAATTAATGATTTGTTTATAGAATGGTTTTGCTTCATCACAAAATGCATGTTGTGTACTAGCATATAACTTTTGATGAATTTTTGTGTGTTATTGTCATTGGACATGTCAATATTGAAATCCCTTAGAATACGATGAGTATTTATTGTTTTGACATCTGTCTGTATTTCAATAATAATAGTTAAGATGTCATGTGTTGAAGTTTTTGATCTTGAATATATGTTTGAGATAGTAATGTTGTTCAAACCTTGTTGTACTATTATTGTTATGGCTTCTGTATTTGTTATCTTATTTTTCTCATATTGTTGGACTAGATTGCCAATCACATTGACTATTATAGTCATTTTTCCATTTTGCATCAGTGAGGTCTGCATGCAATACTTCACATGTCCTCATTATGGCTCTATCTAGAATTGATTTTTAAACTACCAA
Organism: Cupressus sempervirens; assembly: GCA_028749045.1. Taxonomy (NCBI): domain Eukaryota; kingdom Viridiplantae; phylum Streptophyta; class Pinopsida; order Cupressales; family Cupressaceae; genus Cupressus; species Cupressus sempervirens. Next base: position 61,168,850 of record CM053785.1, on the reverse strand, counting down.
GACATCTCCTTTGAAAATGCTTCCTCGTTTTCTTGAATTTAGATCTTCAATTGAGATGGGTTTGAATTGTCTTCCTTTGTCCTATTAGAAGTAGGGCACTGTAATCATGTTTTTCAAAATCTATATGGACATGGAAAGCATTGAAGTGTTTATTTGAATTACCTTTTACCAATTTTTTCTTGCTTTGGGTCTTGTTCGTCTTTTGGTCGCTTTAGTGGATTCATTTTTGCTGCATAAATATTAGTAAGTTTCTATGTCAATATGTTTTGTTATCATTGTCATCATTGGTATCATGAAGGTGCACAAAAATTTCTAAATGGTTGGATTAGTATGCATGTGTTTTGTAGATGGAACATATTGTATGAGGTGTATTTATCCAGACATGGTCAATTAATGATTTGTTTACAAAATGGTTTTGCTTCATCAAAAAATGCATGTTGTGTACTAGCATATAACTTTTGATGAATTTTTGTGTGTTATTAACATTAGACATGTCAATATTGAAATCCCTTAGAATAAGATGAGTATTTATTGTTTTGACATATGTCTGTATTTCAATAATAATGGTTAAGATGTCATGTGTTGAAGTTTTTGATCTTGAATATATGTTTGAGATAGTAATGTTGTTGGAATCTTATTGTACTATTATTGTTATGGTTTTTGTGCTTTTTATCTTATGTTGCAATGTTGTGGTGATTGATAAGTGTTTTTTAGCTAATGCCATTATACCATGTATATGGTACATTGCATAGGTGTTATACTCATGAAGTGGAATCTTGCTTTTCAAATAGAGTATAAGTTGGTTTCTTGGAAGCACAAGGTATATGTTGTCATTAAGTCATGTTCATTGATGTTGTCATTTGTGTGTGATTTGAAACTCTAAGTGTTTAAAGTACATAATAATAAGTGTCTTGTAGATAGAGGGCAATTAGTTTGGTTTTCAAATTGCCATTGTGCTTGTGTCTGAAGATGAGATATTCTAGCACATATTTTTTGTTTCACTTTGAAGTGTTTTTCTTGCAAAGGCTTCAATAGATATAATGATTGAATCGTTCTTGTTCGAGATAGTGTTGTGTATGTTTAGACCATGTTGTGTAATTCTTGAAGGAACAAATGCCAATCCTTGCATTGTGAGGCCTTGAGAGTGATCTATTGTTCATGGACATGCTACCTATATTGGGAATTATTTCCTAATTGTTATCTTTCCAGTTGAGAAAATTTTGGGGAAAGGCCTACTTATTCATAGTATGGGAACCCATTTTTCATCTATAATTTCATTGTATTGTAGTATTGAGCTAGTCTATTCTTCTGTTGCATGCCAATTTTTGGATCATGAAATTCTATTGAAACTATATCAACATTTGGTTCTTTTGTGTATGCTCTAAATATTTTGTCTGATCCATTAACAAGTCCATCTTGTGTATTATAGTTCCTTGCAATAATTTCTACAAGGATGTTAGGTTTGACGATTATTTGACTGGGTAGAATTACTACCATGTTGTATAATCGTGGTCCAAGAGTGCCTTCATCTTTTTCATCAAGTGTATCTAATATTATAACTTCACCATAAATTTCGGACAACATGCTTTTGTTATGCATATCAACAACCTTTTTTGTGTGAAATAGATAAGGAAATGTTGGTTCTATTGGTGGTGGTCGTAAGGAGTTGTAATTGAGATATTGTAAGTCAACATTTGTTTTCTGCCTTATTCTTATTCTATTCAATGCTAAGATGAATTTTTGATTGGTTTGGTGCATTATTATGTTCAACGAATAACATTTGACATTTTCTTTCTAGAAATTGTAAGACATTAGTTTTGTTGCATTTGGTTTGTTCTCGAATACAACACTGTCAAGAACAGGTAGTGCTTGATATAAATTACCATAGAAGACTATATCTAGATTACAAAAGTATGTAGATGGTTTTTGCATTATGTCTCATAATCGTTTATCAATATAGTACAAGAATGTTGAACCAACTAGTGATATTTCATCTATAAGGAGTACGTGTAGTTGACTATAGGTCTTTGACATTGTGTCTAGTGTGTCTATATTTAATGGTATGAATTCTATTTTATTAAAAGGTATATGAAAAGAAGAGATTAGTGTAATTCCACCTATGTTGTAAGAAATTTTACTGGTAAATGTTGTTATTAGCCCTTTTGGTTTATCTAGATCATTGTCTAGGCGATCGCTATAGATGTGTAAGAGAGATTGGTAAATGGCTATAGCAGTAAAAGTCTTTCCAGTACCTGCTCCACTAGTTGGGAACAAATGTAGTAGATTTGTGAGGTCCTTTCATTTTTTCATTGTGATGTCTTTAACCATGGCTTGTTGTTTTTTATTTAATAGTTGTCTCAATTTATAATAGTCATTATTGTCCATCAATTGTGGAGTTTGTGTTATTCAAAACTTTTTTGGAGCTACATTATCAAGATTCCTATGGAAAGTACTTGGGATATCCGATTTTATGTCATATTCCTCATGTTGTATTTTTTTTTGGGACATGTGTTTCGCTATTGTCATGGTCATTGTCAAGGTCATCCATAGCCTTTTTGATATCCCCCCATGTAGAATTTGTGTTGTAGGTAAACTTTATACGATTGTTGTGAATTATATGTTCATTATGTACATATGTTTCATGCCAGGATTTGAAGTTTTGTTTTAATATGTCTTCATGTATTTTGAATGGTAATATAGTAATAGTTGTTCTCTATAATGATTCTCTACATCCGTATGTTTTCTGAAATTAATAAAGTGGATTACATGTGGTTTGGATTTTGAATCAAGAGAGGAACCATTTTTTTTGTATCTCGAAGTGAATTTAGTGAGGCATATGTTGGTTATGTTTTCTAGGCATTTTAAGTAGTATTCTATGAGTGATTTGCACATTACATTTTCAGATTCATCTTCCTCTTCATTTAATTTTTTAATAGGTTTTAATATAAAAGTGTGCTCACTATCTATTCTTGTGTCAATAAAGATACATTTTCTTGAGTTGTGATTTAGTGGGAGTGACAGAACAAGGTGAGCAATCTATTGAGATGACATTTCTTGTAAGTTTAATAGAGCATTCCCAAGTTTTCTTATCATTTTTTATGCATCTATATTTTCATGATTGTTGTCTTTTCAAATTTTTCTAAATTCATTGTCATTGACTTGTCAACCTTAGCCATATATCAGCTACAATGCATTTTCGTTGCATACACATTGATCACAAATTATGCATCTGTATTGGCTTTCCACAATTCGGGTATTTTCCTTACAAAGTGGTTGTTCCAGATGTCTAAAGGATTACTTTGGAGGAAAAGAGAATTGGAATACTTTAGAATAACTAAGAGGGGGGGTGAATCAATTATCCAAGGTCCAAATGTATAAATAAAACTTTTCACAACTTAGTGAACCCATAAGAAATTCATACCCATGCATGTATCCATTAGGTAATTACTAAAACTTGTATGTTACTATCAAATCAGCTTGCAAAAATGTAAAGCATGAAACACAACACATTCATCAGCACACTTGACACAATGATTTATGTGGAAACCTGATTTTGGAAAAGCCACCAGTAACATGCTACTCCTTTTCACTCTTCTGAAGTGATGCCTTGTGAAAGGCCAACCTTGTTAATGTTTACAATACACACTATTAAATGTGACCCAGTTAAGGGATTTCAATCACCCTGTTAAAAGTGAGCCTTGTTAGAGGACTTTAGGCCATTCACTTGGAATGCCACCTGATTAAAGGATTTTCAAATGACTATTAAGTCAACCTTGATCCAAAGTATTTACCCTAGACTGATACAATTGTCAGAAAGTAATAGTAGAGCTTTGATTTGATACAACTTACAACTTCTCTTGCAAATTATAAATCTCTTTTCAATCCTCAATTATGCTTGGCCTTCATACTTTACAGCTCTAATAGCTTGTTCACCCTTCAAGCATTCATCTCCTTAAGATTTCTTGCTTAACATGACATTGCAAACTCTTCCCTTAGGTCACTTGATGAAGCAAATCCCTTAATTCCTTCTCCTCCTTAGGTTCTCGCACATGACAACAACAATTTTCTCTTCATGACCAGACATTCCTATAAATAGGAAATTAGTATATTTTTTCGCTCATTTTCCATCATCCAAATTGGGGTTTTGGATGGATTAGGTAGGATATAATGTATCTGCACCATATCTCATCTTTTTGAAATTTTTTTTCTAGAATCCATTTGAATTCACCTAAAAATGATTTACATCAAATTTTGTGCCACTAGCTCATCAACCTTATCTTCCTCCTGGTTCACAAGTTTCAAGAAAACAAACTTGTCAGCTTAGATTCAATGAATCTTTGATCTTTAACATAATGCAGTAGCTCATCATTATCAATCTTCTGATGCTCGACACATACTGCATTGCTTTCCATCAATTGTAAAATAACTCAGCATCAACTAAAGTTTATTGATGCTTGACATCAACTATTTTTCTCGGCATCCACATAATCAATTCCTTCTTGTGCCAATCACATTTTTGTCTTCTAGACTAGGAACCAGACTCCATGTTTTATTCTTCTCTATCTATTCAATCTCTTCTTCCATGGCTTTGTACCAATCTCCATCTTCTAATGCATCTTGTACTATTTTGGGCTCCTTCATACTTAGCAAACATGATACACTTCTTAATCTATTTCTTGTCATTGTCCTAGCATCTTTATCTCTAATGATTTGATCCCCAGGATGATGTCTTTTGACATATTTAGACAATCTTGGCTCAACTTTTGTTTCTTCATTTTGTCTTTTAGCTTCAAAATCATTGTGTACATCTCTGTTAGGTATCTCAGCATCTCTTTCATGTGTACTTATCTCATAATCATAATGTGCACCCATTTCATTTTGTAACTCAGCATCTGAATGTAGCTTAGTTCCTGAATGCAACTCAACATTTATAGGATGTGACTCAACAGTTACTAATACTTGTTGTTGATTTGTAACTTGATTTGTAGCATCTTCTTTAGTAGACATTCATTCATAAAAGTATACAAATGATTTGTATTCTTCTGGTTCTTTCATAGGTTCAGCCTCATGTACTTCTGTAAATTCATCAAAATTCACATTTTCACTTTTGACCATTTTTTTAGTGTTAGTATTTAAATACTTATAAGCTTTACTTCTTGTGGAGTATCCAAGGGATATACCTTCTTCAATTTTTGCATCAAGCTTTCCATTCCTAACAACTTTAAGAATGTAACACTTACTTCCAAATACCTTAAAAGTATTTCACTTTGGGTGGATATCCATACCATAGTTCAAAAGGTGTTGAATGAGTACCTTTCTTGATTTGCACATGGTTTAAGGTATATAAAATAGTACTTACAACTTCTCTCCAATATTTTAGAGCAACATTCTTCTCCATCATAAGTGTTCTAGCATAGTCCATAATAAACCTATTTCTCCTTTCAGCAATCCCATTTTGTGGAGGGATCCTAATGGCAGATGTATGTCTTTTGATTCCTCTGTCATTATAGAACATCTCAAACTCATTTGATGTGAATTCTCCTCCTCTATCTAATCTCAAGAATTTCAGACTTTTCATTGTTTCTTTCTCAACTCTTTCCAAGTACTACTTAAACATTTAAAAGCATCAAATTTCTATTTCAAAAACATAATTGTCATCATCCTAGAATAATCATCAACAAATAGCATTATGTACTTATGTCCTCTATAGCTTTGTAGTTCAATTGGTCCACATAAGTTAGTATGAACAATCTCTAGTATTTCTTCAGAGCTATAAGCTTTACTCTTAAAGCTTGACTTTTTAATTTTTCCTAGCTGACATTGTTTGCACACTACATTATCAAGTTTCTTCAACTTAGGAAAACCTCTAACTTTCTTCATGTTACTGATACTAACCATGCTATCAAAGTTAACATGACATAATCTCTTGTGCTAAAGCCATACATCATCAAATTTTGCAACAAAGCAAGTAGCATCCTCTATATCAAGATAGAATAGATTACTTCTAGTTTGATCACCTTTTTAGATCAATTTCCCATTTGTTTCATATATATTGGTAGTCTTGTTTCCAAATTCAACCTTGCATCCCAAATTATTTAATTTTGACACACTCAACAAGTTATAATTTAGTCCTTCAACATAGTAAGCATTGTCACATGAAATCTTGTCTATGAATTTGATAAAACCTTTTCCTTTTATCAAACATGGTGCATCATTACCAAATCTTACACTATTTCCATCATAACAAGTTAAGGTAATGAACTTACTTCTGTCTCTAGTTCTGTGATGTGAGCATCCACTATCATTGATCCATCTATCATTGTTCACACAAGTCACAAGTGCAGTTGCCTCATCTTAATCAAATTCGTCCTTCATTGCAACATACACCACTTCATCATCATGTTTATCATAATCATCCCTAGTTTCCTCTTTAGCAATGTAGCATGACTTCTTTCCTTTTTCTTTGTAATCATTGTTGTCATCTTCTCTTCTATTTTTGTACGTGTTGTCATCTTTTTAGTTCTTCTTCTATGTACATCTTGTAGCAATATGACCAACCTCATTGCAATTGAAACAAATGATGGGTAACTTACCTTTACCTCTGTGAAATCTTCTTATCATTAGTGCTTCCAATTGTTCAACATCTTCCTCATCTATATCACTGTCACTAGATACATATTTTATCTTTCTCTTCTTCTTCTTCTGCTTCACCCCATCAGAGTCCTTCAATAACAACTTGTATTTCAATGCAGATTCAAGGCTCTTAGGTTTGTAATTATGAAATTTAGATAGCTCAAAAGCAATGAGTCTACCTACTAAACCTTAAAGTGTTAGATCATTTCTTAGAATACATCTCAACTCTTGAATTGCAAAAACTCTAATAGCATAAATAGGAAATAATGTTCTCGAGACTTTACTTAACATAGTATCATCATCTATATGACCAGTAGCTCCTCTTATTGCACTAACAACTTCTTTTATCATAGCAACATATTGAGAAATATTTTCACCTTCTCCCATTCTCATATCAATAAACTCACCTCTGATGCTCTCAGATTTGGCTCTTTGTATATTTTTGTCTCCATAGATGGTGTGCAGGGCATCCCACATTTTCTTTGTAGTGTCACAACCTTTGATATCATCAAATTCAACATAGCTTAGGGTAGAGGCAATCTCCAACATCGTCTGATTGTGTTCTTTCTTCTTCTTCATATCCTCAACGGTTAATGGTAGATTGTGCATAATCTCCAAGTCCTCCAAGGTGTAGCTTCATCAAACTTTGCCATGCAGGAAAGTTATCTCTGTTGAACTTGGTTACTTCTCTTTTAGACATCGCAATCTTTGTGCTTCTAGTACCTTAAAACTAGTCTTATTAAGTAGATGGCTTTGATACCAATTGTTGAAATATTTTAGAATAATTGGGGGGGTGAATCAGTTATCCTTGTTAGAATCTGAAAAGATTAACAACCCAGAAAACTAGTGCAAAGAGTAAATATCTAAATTATGAATGCAAATGATACAAAATCAAAATAGCATCATAGAGTTAGTCTCCAAGAGAGTAATGCAAATGCTGGAAGCAAAATAGCATTAAGAGGATGCAAAAACAAGAGATGCAAATACAAGCCAGGTAGCATGCTTATATAGGCTAGGAAGAGGGAGGAGGTGGCAACACCAACCAATGAGGAGCAACCAACTATTGGACTAAAGATAGCAAAGTATCTTCCCAAGATAGCTAATGGATGCTCACATGTAGGAAGGTGACACCTCACAACCATTCTCCTAATAAGACATGCTTTATTAACCTAAGCGAGATTATTAAAAGTGTAGGAAAAACTTAGCAAAATAGGAAAAATAAAAAACTACACTAACAATCCTAGATGTAAATGTATAAATAAAACTTTTCACAACTTAGTGAACCCAAAAGACATTCATACCCATGCATGTATCCATTAGGTAATTACTACAACTTGTATGTTAATGTCAAATCAACTTGCATAAATGTAAAGCATGAAACACAACACATTCATCAACACACAATGATTTATGTGGAAACCCAATTTGAGAAAAATCACCAATAACATGCTACTCTTTTTCACTCTTATGAAGTAATGCCCTGTGAAAGGCCAACCTTATTAAAGGTTACAATACACACTATTAAATGTGACTTGGTTAAGGGATCTCAATCACCCTATTAAAAGTGAGTCTTCTTAGAGGACTTTAGGCCATTCACTTGGAATGCCACCCTGTTAAAGGATTTTCAAATGACTATTAGGTCAATCTTAATCCAAAGGATTTACCCTAGACTGATGCAATTTTTAGAGAGTAACAATAGAGCTTTTATCTAATACAACTTATAACTTTTCTTCTAGATTGTTGATCTCTATTCAGTCCTGAATTCTACTTGACCTTCATACTTTGCAACTCTGATAGCTTGTTCGCCCTTCAAGCATTCATCTCTTAAGCCTTCTTGCTTAACATCCATTGTAGACTCTTCTCTTGAGTCTCTTGATGAAGCAAAACCCTTAATTCCTTCTCCTCCTTAGGTTCTTGCACATAACAATAACTTTCACTTCATGACTAGACATTCCTATAAATAGGAAATTAGGATATTTTCCCACTCATTTTCCATCATCCAAATTAGGGTTTTGGATGGATTAGGTAGGATAAAATGTATCTACCTCATATCTTGTCTTTTCTAGAAACTTCTCCTAGAATCCAATTGAATTCACCTAAAAATGGTTTACATCAAATTCTATGCCACCAGCTCATCAACCTTATCTTCCTCTTGGTTCACAAGTTTCAAGAAAACAAACTTTTTAGCTTAGATTTGGCAAATCTTTGATCTTTAACATAATGCAGCAGCTTGTCATTATCAATCTTGTAATACTTGGTACATACTACGTTGCTTGACATCAAATGTAAAATCACTTGGCATTAGCTAAAGTTTACTGATGCTCGACATCAACTAAAATTTACTCAACATCAATTTTTATGCTCGACATCCACTAGAGTTTGCTTTCACTTGGCTTCAACTAACTTTCTACTCAACTTGCACTAAATTTTCTTAGTACATATTATCCACTCAGTCAAGCTCGGCAGAAAAACTTTGTTTAACTTGTTCTTCTAAAATTTCTAAGTGTAGCCAACATTTTGTAACCTTGAGTAGATCATTAATACATCATGTCATCATTGTCTTAACTGATCCTTTTACTTCATTACATAATCATAACTCAACCTTTCCTCTAGGTGCTATTGTTACCTCTTATTGATCAAATTCTCTTCATCAATCAACTAAGTGATAGTACTTGAATCTTATAAGTAGTTGTCTTACCAGCAAATAGTAGGTTTGAAATTAGTGACAAAAAAATGATTGAAACACATAGTCTTCTTCAACAATCTCTCTTATCAATGATCTTTTCAATCATATCTCAACAAAGAGTCAATTTATGAATTTTGACCTTAAAGCAATGACATAGCTAGTTTCAGTGATTTCATGTTCCATTAAGAAGTCATCAAATGTGAATGAAGCATTGTAGTTTTCTTTCTATAACTTTTGGAGGATATCATTTGCAATAGATCTTGTAATTTCTATATTTTATGGTAATGGTACAAGTATTTTTGTTGCTCAAATTGGTGGAAGAAGGAAATTTTATCTATATTTTTGTTTTTTTTATCTTTGACATTATTTGGTATGATGATGTTTGTGAAGCATGGAAAAATGAGGTTCTAGTTGTGCAGTTTGACATGTTATATACGTATCTACAAATTGGACAATGGTGCTATTATTATCTTTATCATAGATGGGTGCATTCTTTACCCATATAAGGATGTGGTCATGTTCATTTCCTTGGTTTTGGAATTTAGTGACTAAAAAGTAAGTCCAATATATTTTCAAAGAAAGAGCTATTTGCAAATATCAGCTTTATAAGAGAATTTATTCTATGTCTGTAGTATCATGCACATGTAATTGGATCCTTTTTTATCAGTTCAAATTTATTAGAATGATCATTTTTCTACATTCTTCCTGATATAGTTTTTGAATAGTAGGTGTTGTGTAGACATTCAAGTGTGGTTGTCAGGGAATCCCAATTTTTTTCTGCACTGCTGAAAGTGAGGAAGAAAATGGGTGGTCCTAGTTGGTGTATCATTGCAAATACATTTTTTTAAGTTGTTGAATATAGTTTGGGGCTATTCTGATTCTTTTGAAATCAACATAGCCAATTTTTTATTTTAAAATTTTCTCAAGATTTGGTTTATCTTTAACATCTTTTGCTAATAATTTTCTCCCTTTCAACTATCCTTTTCGTATTCTAACTGACATTGTGGACAACACTTGTTGTATGAGTATTTTGATTGTTTTGAAGAATAGGTTTGTTGTGTGGTATGAAAAATGCCTATTGAAATGTAACAATTCCCACTGGACTATTTCTAGTAGCTAAATTTTCTAACAATGTCATTGTTACATGGATTGCCAAAGTAGAGCATTTGGTATTTCATTTCCTCAGCATATTTGTCCTTGACTATTACAATTGGGTAGTAATCTTGTGTTGTCTCAATCTCAATTATGTTATCTTACATTTTATGTATATTGTTTGATTTAGTGAATCCATGGATCAAAGTTTTAGATGCCTCTTCTTGTTCAGTCTCACTATCCGAGTCATTGTCACTTGCACTATATTCATAATTTTGTGCAATTTGTATTTCCATTTCTATTGCTTGTTTCCAATTTTTGTTCAACTTAACTTTTTGCATTTTGTACAATTTGGTTCTTATCAATTGGTTGAGAGCATGAATGATGAGATTTGGTCACACCATATCCTTTTGAAATGCTTTCTTGTATTCTAATCATCTTTTGAGGGCTACTACAATAATTTTTGTGTTAGAAACTGATGGTGGTAGTCCTTTTTGTATAATATGTGTGTCAATGGGAACATTAATAATTGAACCTATTAGTTCCATTTGGGATCTTTTATATCCTAGCTCCCAAATTTGAGCAAATGCAATTTGCAATGAAACAAGTCACTCCTCCAATTGTGTGAGCATTTGCACATAGTGTAGTGGTTTGTTAGTTTGTATCCTATGTGGGACATCATACTTTGGAATTGCTAATTGTTCCAATGAAGCATTACATGAATGAAAAATCAAATCCATTAATGTTTGTTTGGTAGAATTGATAAGTTTGTAATAGATTTCCTTTGGTTCATTTTTAAGAATTCTATGTCTTTCTTGAAGCATAATAGTTGGCATATTGTGCATACATGTTTTGGTGTGTCTTCAATTTCTTTTTTGTAGACTTCTATTAGTAGTATTGTTTTCTTCATTTTCCTAGTTAAATTTTTTTTCCTTTGAGTTGTTTTGACTAATATTCATGTTGTTTTTTTTTCTATGTGAGCTTCTCCTGGCACTAATTGTTTGCATTCATTTCTTACAACCTTTTTTTAGAATTTTTTTTGCATGTTTTCTATTCCTACATGAAAGAAGAATATTAATTGCTAGTTATTTTAATTTCATAAATGTAGACTATGCATTGGAAAGTTTCATTTTGAATTGAATATTTCTAGCTAAGAGGGTTTATAATGGTCTAGACTCACAATTATTAGACCAACAATGAATTTTATCCATGCTATCAGTGAACCTAGTGATGGTGTACCAAGGGTTCTTGCATGTTTTTGTAATGTAAGTTTGGCTATATTAGGGATTGAATATTTTTGGGTGGTCAATCAAATGAAAGCTGCAATGCACCATGTTGAATTTCCTTTGACTAATTGTTCATGCAGTGGTTGATTAATGACTATGAACCCTTAAGGATTATTAATTGGACTTGTTTCATTTGAAGACCGTCTAGACTTCAAAGGAGTATTTTAATTTATTTTTACATGATTGTTGATAAAATAATAAGAAGATTCTATAATTGAAATTTGTCTTTGCATTTTAGTTTTAAATTAAAAAAATTCCATCATCTTAAATGGTTCTTATTTCACTTTCCTATACTTATCATTTTCCCTTGCATAAGGTCGGGATTCGAGCTCTACATAACTCTTGTTATTGATACTTTTGAATTGGACAAATACCAAAACCCCAACAAAAATAAGACCAACCAATCAAAAAGAAGAAATTAATGAATATAAATAAATTTAAACATAAATCTATCTCTAAACTTTAGAAGTTAATTTTATTTTATGAAACCTAATTAGAGAAGACAATTGAAAATATAAATGAAAAAGTACTAATAATTTATATATTTTGAAATAAATTAAAAAATATAAACATAACAAAATTTGGTGCACATATTTTAATTATAGATTTTTTTTGAAGTCTAGAGTATTTATTAATATTATTAAAATTAATTGTTATTATGTGTTAAACTCGAATAGAGAACACAAGTGTAATGCCCCACCAAGAGATCCTTAGAATCAAGGATAAATATATAAGCCAAGATAATAAAAAATTAAATAATTATGAATGCACATGGCAACAACATATGAGGATCACAAAGATCGCAATGGAAGACTAACCAAACATCCTAACACCAACGGATCTCCAAATGCCACTACTAACCAAAATGACTGACAATAGAAGATGCATAACTAAATTTGAATTGAAACATTCCAAATTCAAAATGTGACACAAAAGGATTGAAGAACACCTAAGAGGGTACCTAAAAATTTCTCAAAATGTTTGGGTCTCACTGAAAAGTGCCCACTATCCTCCCCGACAGGTTTTTACAATTACCAGGCAATTCTTTAAATTGGGTAATACTTTCTAGTATCATGCAACATTTCTAAAGAAGCAGGGTGACACTTTTAGAGATTGGGCAATACTTCTCTCAAGGGCATGTAATACTTTTCAAGTATCGTACAATAATTCTTCAATGGGGGTGCAATACTTGAAAGTATCACACAACAAACCTCCAAGAGGCATATGATACAATTAGCAACACACAACATAATCCTAATGGGCATGTGACATAAAATTGTATTGCTCCATGCTAACACATGGTCACCCAGGAAAGCAAGAAAAACTCCTAAGAATGAACAACAAGTTAAAATTGAGTTTAGAACCTCCACACCAGGGAGTATCGAATCCACAATTTGAGGCATGAACACTCGAACACACTACTAAAAGACATAAACACAATCTATCCATCTAAAAATCAATAAAGGGGAAGTACAGAAGGAAATGTCATAGTGTACTAAAGCAACATCACAATAATAGAAATAACATCGCAATGTAAAATACAACCAAACTAAGTACATGGTTCCTCCCAACCTGATTGAATTGCATTCAATTGCACAAGCCTTTACTCATACAACATCAAGATAACAAAGTAATCAAAAGGAGACAAAGTTCAAAAAGAACTGATATGGGGACAGTTCATAATTTGTATTCATTTTCCTTGAAAATTGCATACAATTTATAGTAAACTCAGAATGACCTTTAGAAGAAACAGAGATCATTATATATTCATGTATTCTCAAGATCTGATAGAGAAAATACACCACCAATTTTCTCAAAATATTGGACCAAAAATAGACTAAGTATCCACTTAGAAAAATAGAATTCAAACCCTCTCTCTAACCCTGGGATCTCACTTATATAATGTGAGATGCAACAAGCTTCAGGCTAAGAGAAAATGACAGGTGTCCTTTATAAGAAATATTTACATACACCTATCACAAAATGACAAAAATATGGGTAACAAAAGATATCCAAATCAAAACATTCTTTTAGATGGGCCAGCTTCTATCACGTGCTCTAATGTTGCTGAGTTGGCTACTATTCTGATCCTTCTTCGTATGCAACAGCCAAATTAACCAACAATGAAGCTTGTTCTGATGATGGCATGTCAACCTCCACCTATGGGTCTTCACCGCCTTTATCCTGTATGGTGGGAACAACATCTACCTTTTCCTTTTCTTTAATTGTATCAGCATCTTGTGGTCCCGGGTCTACAATCAAAAATGATAGATTATTTGTGTCTTCTTCTTCCAGTTGGGCCTGAGTAGTGATGTTATCAATAATTTGGATTTCCTCACATTGCACTTCATCATTGTCATTTTCACCTTCATCAAACTGTTGACCAGGAGCCATTTCTGCCATCCACTTGTCAAATAATGTGTCATCTGGCCAATTGAATTGCAAAATATCCCTTTGTTTTTTCAACACATATTCAGCTTCATTATTAATAGCAAGGAATTCTTGTTTTAAAGAATCAAAGAATATTTGGGTCTTCACCATTTCTTTTGTTGTGGTGGCCCACCATGCATGCCCTATTTCATTAATGAATTGATTCATTCTTAAATAGAATAAGTCATCAAGTTCCTTTGCCCATTCATCTTTGCTTTTCAAATTATTCTTTTTATCTAGGTCATGAGGAAACAAACTAAATTTTTGGCTCTTGTACTTGTCAAGTAGCCTACTATTATTTTTTTCAAATGAATCCTTTTATTATCAAAATCAGCAAGATCATAAACAAGATCAAATGCTTTTTCAATTTGATCAAAAGAATCATCTATAATAGAGAAACACAAAAATGTTATTTCTTTCTCCCTTCTTACCCATTTATTCACAATAGGCATTAGAGCCTCATCATTGGCTTTCAAATCCTCCCAGATATTGATCACCTTGGCCAACTGATCATAAATTAGTGGCCATTCAAATTTGTCCCCCAAATATGTGAGAGCTTTTCTTAGTTTATCTTCATATTTGGATTCCAATTCTACATGTAAGGCCCATAGTTTACCTTTTTCTTTTTCAAAATCTTCAGTAGTGTAGTACTGTGGCTTTTGAGGTGTATCTGGTTTTTCTATGAGGGGGGTGGATTTAAAGGGTTTAACTGGGGGGCGAGGGTATGTTATTCTTGGCCTAGTGGATTTTCCCAATAGCTTGTTCTCAAGCTCAATTCTCTTTTTAACCTCTTTATTGTAGGCATCCACCACTATTTCATACTTGTTCTGCAACTTAGTCATTTCCTATTCTTCCCTTTTTGCAGTAGCCAAAGCATATTGAGAATAATCCACATTCATGTGGGCTACCTGTACATGTGAGGTATCAGCAACTCTCCTCACAATGATACTCCCTATTAGTCCTAAATCATTAGGCTATGATGGAGTAGCCATGTATCCTCTTCTTAATGACCACATAACAAGAGCAGCTTGGTCATTACTAAATGCAGTTCCCAAGAACTCCTTTTTATCTAGATCTTGCAATCCCAAATTATTTGACACAGAATTAAAAATCAAGGCATCAACAATGTCCCAATTGGGCAATAATAAAATATTTGCAGCCTTTACCATCTATCTCCCCTCTTCAGGGGTTATATTCTAGAACTCTTATATCATTTGTTCCTTTATTTGATCCTGAATGGAGGCTTCATCCATTTTTGGATGTTCTGCTTTCATATTTTTACATCTTTCCTCAAAAATGTGCATGTTTACTCTCTAGGTAAACTAATGGAAAGCTCTAGACCTTACAAAACTGTCATTAGACAAAAATTGATGACTGGCTTGTTTTAAAATAGGGTCTAATTCCCTTCCCCTAAAATCTGCTACAGTTAACTCAAAACTTGGGACAGGAGGCTCTTGGGGGTTCCCTTCATCAATCTCTGCCTGGGTAACAAAGACTCCCCCTTGTGATCCAATTTGTTCAATTTTCTCATCAGTGAGCTGCTCCTCCTCAATTCTCATAGGGGTGTGGGAAGGTGAGTAACTTTCATCATGTGGTTACTCTTCCCTTATTATCTTTCTTCTCTTAGGAGATAGTTTAGGTGGCCTTTCTTCAAAAATAGCACTAGTAGATTCAACTATCTATTTTCCTTTATTCAGAATGGGCCTTTGATCCTGAATGATAGTATATCCTAACCTCTGCACAATTAATGGGCCTGCCCCTATATTGGGAGTGAAACCCAATCTTCTCATCATTTCCTTGGCTTTATCTAGAAAAGAATCAATGAAATGTTATTTCTTCTCATTCATTACCTCCATTATTTCAGGGAATGTACTCATAAGCTTATTTATTCTATCTGCAATAGTCACAACATTACTAAGAGAGATGTAACCTTTATCAAATCAATTAATAAAATTCAGAACTTTCGAATATACTCTCCATTTTTCTTTCTTTGTTTCTTGCTCCTGCAAAGAGTATTCATTCCTTATTACATCTTTAGGGAAATAAAATTCATGTTGAACTGGATGAAGCTTGATTCTATGCCTAAGAGCATAATTAAAGAAATCTTCTGCATCACAAAAATGAGAGTGAGATACTGCCATTTTATACTGATCCAAAAATTTGTAGAGGAAGACCCACCCTTCCTTGGTTATTACAAACTAGTGGGCTACTGTGCAAGTGGGAAAGATTGATCCTATTCCCCTTTTTTGCAAAAAGGCTTCTTCCACTCCTCCCAACTACCACAAAAATTCAGCCACTCCTACTTTTAAGGGCACTTGGTAAGGTAGTACATGGGGTGTCCCTCTGAATCCATAAACTTTGATGACAGTTGAAACTGAATATGGGATGACATCTCCCCAATTATGTGAAACTTTTAGACTATGTGGTTTGTCCATAGGCCTAACAAGGTGCATTAGTGCCTTAGGAATTCTGGGATTGTCACTCAATATAAGGCATCTTAGTTTGGAGGCAAAGTGTCTATCAAATCTAACAAAACTAGCATTTTTTGCCTCTCTAGTCATATCTACACTCTATAATTGAACTGGCAATGCTTCCCCTTCTTGTTCTTTGTTCAAAACCATTTCTTTACCAAAGTGTATGTAGCCCCCTTAAATAGAAACATGTGCATTAATAGGGAATATTGGCCCCAAACCTTTTCGACTTTACCCTTTGCAATCCCCACCAATCCACTGTGAATCTCATCAGCCAGATAAGAAGCAAAATCAAAAATTATTTCCAATTCTATCAATGTGGAACTTCAGTGCACCTTGTCTAACTACGTCCTTCTTTGACATATATTCCTTTTCTAATTCTATCAAATCAATGGGCACATGATACCTAGCGAGAGGTCCCAAATGAAAAACTTCCCTAATCTCTTCTAGACTGATGGTGATTAGAATTTCACCATCTACTCTTCTCACTACCCTAGTGGCTTGATCATAACTCTTCGCCACAACCTCAAGGAGGTCATAATCCATGAATACACTAGGAACAACTAGCTTTCCCAGGTCAAAATTCCATATATTAGCATGTGGTGCATACAATTTCCTTTCTGCAAACCATTTCTTGAACAAATTTAAACTAGTTTGTGAAGTTTGAGCATCCTGGACCCAATTACCCTTGTCATACAATCCATCAACTATCCTCAACCTAGGGTTTAATGAGGTCAACCTTTTAACTTGCATTGTCTCTACAGTAGACTCAGGCAGCAACTCAAGCAAGTCATCATGTACATTTCTATCCAAATAATTTACTTGACCTGAAAATCCCTTCTTTGGAGGCATCTTTGATTATGCTTTATAGAACTGAAACACCTACAGAGATTACAGTAGATTTACTTACTATAATTCCATCCTCGTTTCCCTTTGTATTCCTACAGATTTTTTCCACAAACAAACTGCTTCACAAGCTTGCCAAACTCCAGCATGATTTTCTTCAGTAATTGCTCCTACTCAGGAATAACTTGAAATCTTTGCTTGCGTAAGGTGAAACTGATGAAATCTTCTGTATTATACTCTATTTTTCCTCACATGCAAAGCTTTCATGTCTAATTAATACACAGAGTGGCACCATATTCTGCATTTAAATCTGCGCCATCGATCTTTAAAAATCCTACGATCATAAGATAGGGAAAAAGACAACTAGGCATTGCACTTGACAAGTTGGTCAATCGATCCAATGAAAATTACCAGCATACATAGCTCTTTCCTTGATGGTACTTCTATCTGGACCCACTGGCGACTGAGGACACATGTTAGCAGGTTGCTACTTTGTTATACATAAAGAATGAGCACCTTGCCATAGCGAAGCACCGACAACCATGAATTTGATCTTGATCTTGCAGATGATATGTTACTGTACTGCTTAGAAAGATAGTGGTGGGCCCTCATTCTCTACCTCACTATACATATCCCTCTAGCAACTCTTCATGGTGAGACAGTGACGGCCATCGATCTGAGATTAAATCAAAGGTGGAGAAACTACATGAAGTTTCCTAAAAGGTGGTGGGCCCCATACTCACTATGTCACATAGCTTAAACAACTTGCAACTTTCCAAAGCGAGATAGCGAGGACTATTGATTTTGCTTTGTTCTGATGCTTAGGATCTCTTATACACTTGATCAATGGGGCATGGGTCCAGATTATTGATGATGTATGAAATTCTACACTATTGGCACCCCACAAGGCTTTACTTCAGTCCTCGTCATCATCCCATGTTACTAGAGGTCCCACTAGCTATTGATTTTATGATGCCTCGCTACTTCGCTAATGGGGAGATGCTAGAATTTTTTGATAGTGAGGTAGCGAGCTCCGACAATTTTAATAAATCTCAGTGCCATGAAATACAAGGACCCATCATATCATTATTGCTCCTACCAACTACTTCTGACAACATCAATTATTACTGGTCATGCCACCTGGACAACTCATGGATACCGATAAATTTTGAGACCACTAGCTCTTTAATTTTATGGTGCCTCACTACTTCGCTAATGGAAAGATGACCAAGATTTCTAATAGCAAGGTAGTGAAGCATAAGAAAGATACTCATTCTAGTGTCGACTTCTGACTGTTTCTAACTGGGTCCCTCTTTCAGCTCTGATAGTACTTGCAAGGTGTACATGACTGAGAAATCGGCCAGAAAACAATTCTCTGACTGTCATGTCTTCATTTTGCAGTCCCGTCTTATAAATTTTTTGCACTCGCTACCTTGCTATACATAAAGAGTGCCCATGTTTTCATAGTGAGGAAACGACAATAGTGGATCTATTTAGATCAGACGACTAGGGAATATGAGAGGAAAAGTAGCTCAGGGTGCGAAAGATATAAAGGGAACATAATATTTGCCCGATTTAAAAATTTAAACATTTTGCACCTAACAGTTTACGAATGGAAAGAAACATAGGGTTTTTATATAATTTTTAAAAGGCTTAACAGAAGGATGACTTAGCTAGGAACCCTACTCACCATTAAAGGAGAAAATCTGAATTTTCTATTCCTAGACAAAGGATTTCTATCACGTGAAAATTTAGACCAACAAGTATGATGACTAAAACCAAGACATAGAAAATGGATAAACTATAGGTCTTGGTCAGACACTCAATGGGCTACTAGGTAGGGGCTGACATCATGGAGAGTTGCTTGGCATCAACAAGCCCAAGCTAGTATTGGCAGTTGCTTTGCCCAACGAAAGGCACACAGTCTAGTTTTAATTATCTTAAATTATTTATTACCACCCAACATTTTCATTTAGTTATCACTTAATTAAAACTTCCTTCGCCAACCCTCTAGGCACAATGATCACTAGACAGTGACGTAGAAGCCCTCTCCATATGCTATCCTACCCTACCCTATCCATGCTCATCCAATGATGAGTGCCCATAGGCATGCAAATTCCCAACTCAACCCCAATGATCTTAAATTCCAAAAGTACCATAGAATATCACAACTCACAACTTACTCAATAAATGTCTATGCACGTACTCGTTTGTGTCCCACCACCATCATGAAGATCATAAGACAAGGACTGAATGAGAAAATAATGTAGAAAGTCACTTAACCAAAAATAGACTTAGGAGGACAAATGAAGCATGCATCCCAATGTAACATAAAAGTGCAACAGTGGTCTGAATGACATCCAAATAGATCATCTAGGTCTATGACCCACATTGTGCCAAGAAAACTTGAGAAAACAAGGTGGCCAGAAAATGAGGTAAAAACCCCAAAAACTTGAAAATTCCAAAATTAAAACCCATTTGACATATGGGTACAAAACCCCAAAAATCCAATAATTTTTGGGTTCGCACACCATATGCAAAAATGGCTAGCATAACAGTGTGAAATCCCAAACCCTCATTCCAAAAATTAGGAAAATGTTCATACCCGACAAACCGGGTAGAACCAACAAACATAAATGAAGGGGAACACTAGTTCTCAGCCTCCAGCTAAATGGCTACCAAAAATAGAACCTAAAATGAAGCAGAAACAATAAAATAGGAAGGCCCTACTTGACAACAAAAAGGGTCGAAACTGAAACCTACACAATAACATAAAATGCTCGTTGAAGCTGCTGAAAATCATGGTAAAGCAAGGTCCACCCGAGTTGGATCCAACAAGATCGACCTCATGAAGATCCCACACTCACAGCTCCCAGAATGAATAGAAATCCAATCCTCCAAGAATAAGATTTTAGAAAAGCTCTCAAATTTCTATTTTCAAAAAGTGAGAAATGAATAATTAAATCCCTTTTTCAATACTTATTCACTTTTCAAGTGAATAGTCGATTAGGGCAAATAGCCAGTTAGAGCAGCTAGACTCCGAATCAACCCAAACAAAAATAGGTTATTCCTCATAATGGGAATTCATCTAAGGCAAAGCTGCCAGAAATTAAATTTGAGAAGATTTAAAGCCCAAAAATCCAAAATCACAGAAATCAGTAAATAACTTTCACGACAATGTGAACCTCTAAATGCACAGACATGCTCACTAGTCTAATCACTGAAAGGTTTTAATTTAAACAATTAATTAAGGATACATTGACCATACAAGGACGACATTGGTAAAATATGAATAATTGAATCAGTAACTCTATGTGCCACTGCTAGGGATATAATTCCTACACACTAAAACACATGATCAAGTACAATTGCACATAATATCATAGCCGAAGAAAAATGCATTAAATACCTAATTAATCCATTTACATCACTCATGTTCACATAAAGCATAAAGATACAAGAATGAAGTAAATTACCATAGCATAGAATCCATCACATCACATAAATATAAATATGTCCAAATACTAGGTAATCAAATATCATCATAGATCTATTGTCATCTCAAAATGGCATTAACATGAAAATATGATAAACTGAACAACATAGTAGTAAAGAAAATATGGTACTAAATCAAAGTATACCATATGACCCTCAGGTCATCTCAAGGTACATAAAATAAGAGTATCTAGTATCTCTCAAATCAAAAATAGACAAGGTACAAACTGCAAGCATGAGAGGCACTATAACAAGACCTCCTGATAAAAAGATCACACTTTACCGTTGTAGGCTCTTACTTATTTAATTATAGATTAATTGATCCATTCTTTTAAATGAATAAATAAATGATTGATTTTAATGGTGTTTGCAGAACGATACAATCTAAGCGAGAAGAACAAGAGATACATTGCATCAAAGTTCCTGCCAATAGTTAGGAAAGAAGGAAATTAGAGAGTAAAATATATCAATATAGAGTTAAAAGAGGTATATTCCTCATAATAGTTAGAAAAGAAGGAAAATGGAGATTTATATATATGAAGACAAATTGAAAAGAGAGATAATGATAATAGAGATTTATAGGTAGAAATGAAGGATATGAAGAGATTTAAAGAGAGAGAATGATATGTTATTATAGGGACAATGAATAGAGATAGTTGGAAGAGAATTAAAAAAAGATGAAGGATTATGTTATTTTAACAAATACTTAAATAACAATTATAAAATTGAGTTAAATCAATGAAGTATTTGTTTCTACCTTTTCCAATATAAATTCAAATATTAAATTTTAAAAAATAAATTGTTGACTACTTGATCCAAGCCAACAAAAGAGTTAGTAAGTTTGACGAATAATATTAGTTAAAACAAGAGTGAAAAAAATAGCTAGTTAGACATGGTGTGAAAAAAAGTTAACATTTTATGATTGATGAAAGTAAGGGACAATGTAAAACTAGTGAATATATTTAAAATAAAAAATATAAAACATTAAAAACTAAATTTTAAAAAAATTGTAACAAAATTTATAAATATTTTTAGTAAAAAATTATCAGATAATTATATTTTAAAAATATACTTTTTTTTTTTTAAAGTTTAATTATAATTTAGAATTAAAAAAATAACTTTAAAATTAGAATAAAATAATTTCAAATTGAATAAATGTATTAAATAAATTAAATAAACAAATATATATTTTAAAATGATATGATAATTAGTTTTTAAGTAAGATTTTAAATAAATTGAAACTCACAAGATTGAAAAGAAAGATAATGATAATAGAGATTTATAGCTAGAAATGAAGGATATGAATAGATTTAAAGAGATAGAATGATATGTTATTATAGGGACAATGAATAGAGATAGTTAGAAGAGATTTTTTTTTTAAAAAAGATTAAGGATTATATTATTTTAAGAAATATTTAAATAACAATTATAAAATTGAGTTAAATCAATGAAGTATTTGTTTCTACATATGAATACTAAGTGTTCCATTTATTCTCATAAGAGACGGATTCATGTTGAATCACTACTCATGAAACATGGGTCAATGAGTTTGACTCAAAATCACACAGTTAAATCCTAATAATAATTTGTGGACTGATAGAAGGGTTACTATTAATGGTATTTCCTTTCAGCTGAATGAAGAAATTATTGCTATGGCTACTAGGATTTCCAAAGAAGGAAGAAAATGGTAGAAGGGGATTACACTTTCAAATGATATGAGTCTTACAAGATTCTATAAGGTGGATGAAGAACCGATTAAGCACAATGCCAATTTTAGTTATGTGAAGCTTTCAAAACCCTAAAATGAGGTATGTCTAGTTATTATGAAGTACCTAACATTAGAAAGTAGATTATTACCATTTCCCCTTACTGAATCACTTTCATCACCATGATATTATCTTCATTGTCTTTTTCCTCCTCCATGACCTGGAAGCTATTGTTATGGATGTTAGGAATAGAAAAAAGAAAGGAAACACTTCACCATCCTTCATCAAGGACTTATCATCTACTTATATAACTTACATCTTTCTCTTTCCTCACTTAGGTGTATTGCTTTAGTCAATTACCAGGGCCTATCGAATCTTCCTAGGATTGGGGGTGGAACTTTTTTTAGGGCCCCCACCCCGACCCCTCAATCACTCCCCTCTTCCACCCCCCTAGGTAACTCCAAAAAACATAAGAATTTGTCAAAAGGGACCCAAGTTACTAGAAAAAACCTAAAGTAGAAAAGTCTATTGATATTGACCTTGTGAATTTTGTAGAGGATATTGAGGGTGGTCATAGGAGGCCAGGTGGAATTTCTGGGAGCTAGGCTAGGAGAAAACAAATGGCCAACATGAACTTAATAAGGAGGTGTCAAGATTTGGAGCTAGTGAGAAGACAAAACCAAGAAGGAAGGAGAAAGATCTTAGGAGGAATTATGCTAGTAGAGAAGAGGAAGAGGAAGATGAAACTGAGGAGAAGACGTCAAACTCAGAGGTGGAGAAAACTAAAAGAAGAAAGGAGGTGAGCAAAGACTCCACTCATGTATAGACCAACTTGACAATGAATAATTTTGATTTTACCCACGCTCCTCATCTAGGCAACCAAACTACCATGGACACCTCTCTGATGACTACCACCTCTCCTATGAGGATTGACAAAAAATAAAAAGATAAGGTTTTCCCTAACCCTAATGTGATGCAAGTTTTGGACAAAGAGATTTCTAAAGGGAATTGTGTTGATTGCTAGGGATTGATTGGTACTGTGAAGGAAACCAATTGTGAGATGGAAGAGTTCAAAGCCCATTTCTTTGCCTTAGATGAGAGTTTCAAGACCCTATCTAGGTTCATTGTGAAGGCTACTCATGTAACTATGATGACTCTTCAACCACTCATGCAAGAGGAAGAGGAAGAAGGCCTTGGAACATAGGACTGTAGATGATTGTATAGTTTCCTTACAGATGACTAGGCAAAGGTGTTGCTGCAAAGAAAAGGAATGGAGAAGGATAAGAGTTAGACCTTTAATTTTATAAGTTTTAATTTTTGTGTTCTAGTTCTACTAGAATGGTCAGCTTGTTATACTTTGAGGTGGCTTCATATGGCTTTGGTTTACTTAATTTTAAGACATTATGCTTTGGAAAGGTTTAGTTGGTATGATTATACTCCAAATTATGTTATTAAGAACAATTATAATTTGGTTATAGATATTTTAAATGTGATGGTTATGATAAACTTGTCTTGGATAGGTAAGTTAAAGGGGATTTATTTTTTGATATTAAGATATAAGAGTGTGAGTGTACTGTTAATCTTGTTGCTAATAGTTTTCTGATTTTAGACCACCTATGTTTTGTTTCAAAAGCCAACCCCCTTGTTTTGACTAATTTCACATAAAAATAAAAGTTAAAATTTTATTTTTCTATATACTTTGAGGGCTATATATTTACATTACTTGTTTGAATCTAAATCACATAATATAAGGTTAGTGCATTTAGTTCTCTACAACCATCGAATGCATAGAAACAAAGCTTACATTTGATATAAACAAGAGATGCAATGCATCAAATTTCCTGCCAATAATTGGAAAAGAAGGAAAATATAGATTATAGATAGAAAGGAAGGATATGAAGAGAGAGCTAAAAGAGAGAATGATATGTCATTATAAGGACAAGTAAAGGTAGAATGATAGAGAGAGTTAATGGGAATTTTAAAAATATTAATAATTATATTATTTTAAGAAATATAATAACAATAAAATTATATTATATGAATAAAATACTCATTTCTATCAATTCAATTATAAGTTGAAATATTTAATTTTAAAAAATGAATTGTTGATTACTTAATTATTTTCCAATTATTGGTAGGAACTTTGACCCGTTGTGTCTCTTGTTGTTTAGTGACATTACAATCATAAATTTTCAAACATTACCGGTTCTCTACCCTCACCTTAAATTGTCAAACATGGCCACTTCTCTCCTCTAACCACAAATTGTCAAACATTACTACACAAATTAAGTTTTCATTACAACTCATTTTTTCTCTAAAATATCATGATTTCTCAATTGTAATGAAAAGATTGACAGAAACATTGTGGAATGTGAATGGGAGTAGGGCCATCACTTCATTAGCTATGAATACAAGAATTTTGCATGACTTGTCAATTAAAAGTAAACAAAATGTTCCTTTAAAATATTAGAGAGGTCGCCTAGTAAGGGAATAAAAAGACAATATCTTGTAAACTTTTTGCTATGCTCATACTTTATAAATCACAAACATCCGAAGAGATTTCTATATTTTCTGTGTCTTTGTCGTGTCCTTGTTCTTCTTTAGAATATACTAACAATTATTTTCGTCAGTTGAGTGTATGCCTCATTATTTTCAAGTAAGGGCTAGTAGTTTAGAAACTACTACATATTCTCTTCTTAAAATTTTTGATATAAAATTCATTACTAGTTCAAAATAAAACCAATTTAATTATTATGACAAATTTTCAATAGTTTACCACAATAAGTGGCTAAAGCTATGTAATATGGCTTAAAAAAAGAGGAGAAGGAATTGTTCATATTTTGCATTCATTACTAAAAATTTGTGTATAACACCTCAAATCTACAAACCAATCATTAATGTAGGAAAATGATTTTTAAAACTCAGAAACATAAATAACATGTTTGTAAACTTTAGAATAATAAAATAAATCAAAAAAATTAAAAATAACTTACTTGTAATTGGTTAAAATGATTGTTAAACTCTCTCATCTTATGATAGATTATTAGTACTTGTCGGTAGACTAAGTAATATTGTATGATTATATGAATTATTCATGTTAACTAGTGATTAAATGAGTTGTAGTTGACCAATTAAAATGAATTATATTTAATATTTTATTATTATAAATACTATGTTGCTTAAAATATACATGCAATTTTTTAACTTTATAATTTGTACATATTATTTTCCTATCTTTTCATTGGATGAATCAATTGAATCTTATATATGCATCTGAGATTTGTGAGATTTGATATTTTATTTATAAAATATGTTTAAACCCATAATCATCCTTATCGCCATCATTTATTGAAGACTTTGTGTTGAACCTTATAATCTCTGGTCTGTCTTTCTCTCACTATCAACAAAGAATCACCATTTCATCAAATTTCCCTAGAGTATATTCACAATATTAGTTAAATGAAACATTAATACAAGAAATTATTTAAAGACTTCACAATAGTTTCAAATAATTTTTTCTCAATGACATTGACCAAACACATATTTGTATATTTAGCCACTTAGACAACCAATGGATACAAAATATATCTCTCCAAAGCCCTATTTCATTTGGGCCTAATGGTGTAGCAGACAGTTGCATTCTCCTAAAATATGTTTCACGATTGCTCACCTTGTGTAATTCATATAAACGATTAGGATGTAGTTCAATGTTGTAGGAGCATATTGCTTCTATGTCATGGTTATCTAGATAAACGACAAAGTAATCAATAATGTCATTACAAAATTACAAAATTCATAGGTACAATATGCTAACCCACATGGGTGCCTTCATTACAATAGATTGCAAGATAACCTATGAACTATCACCCAGAGTTGTCCTAGACAATGCTTGGGCCTTTCTTAAATAGGCAATTTTGTATCGCCCAAGAAGGTTCTAGACATTGAAACTTAATACCTAGGGCTGATAGACTCTAACAATACATATAGAGTCAGCCAAATACATCTTTGACAATTATTTTAGATATTTTGGGTAGCCCAACTTTGAAAGGCTATAACTCACGAATCGTTGCTCCAATTGGCTATTATAACCACTTTTTAGAAACACCAACTCTTGATCTATAGGCTTAGAACTACACTAGTGCCCTCCTATTGAGTTTTTGGACCTCATCCAAGCACTCTAAGGCCTCCAAAAGTGAACTTGAAGATTTTTCTACAAATTTTTCCACCAAAAATTTGCAATAACTTCTTCAATACTTATGCTTGAGAAATGAGATTTTTATGGTATGCTTACAACTCTAGAATGAACCTGCCTATGGAAAATGAGAACATTTCGAGATCATATGAAAAGCTTACCAAAAATAGAAATTTCCCATAAATAGTAACCACCATCTCTACTAGTCCTTATTAAAAGAGAAAAGAGTAGAAAGAAAATATTTTTGGGTGATGCAAGATTTCTCTTACACCCAGGATGCTCCTGCATCAGACACTTGGGGTAATTTGAGAAGTGACTTCATCACATCTTAGGTGTCCAGAGGAAAACCAAGATGATTAACCTCCTCTTTTGCTAGCCATGATGAATCCTCTATTGGCCTCCCTTTCCATTTTACCAGGTATTCCTCATAAGTTTTGTTCCTTGTACTTTTTCTAACATGACTGTCCAGGATCTCCTCAATCTCCTTTGTAGCCGAACTAGTTGTTGGAATACTCCACTACACTTCTAAAACTTCATCTCCATCTCCTCCTTCATAATACTCTGTCAAATCTAAAATATTAAATACTAGTGAAATATTCAATTCAGCAGGCAACTCTACTTCATAAGCATTTCCAAAATCATGCCTTTTCACTATCTTGCACAGTCCAAACTTCTTCATCTTCAACTTATTATATGTACCCACTAGAAAACACTCCTTTCTCAAATGAACCATAACTTCATCTCTAATCTGAAATTTCTTGTACCCACTTTTCACATCAGCCTTAGCTTTGTACTGTGTATTCATCTTTATAATGTGCTTCCCCACCTCATTATGGATGTTCTTTAAATGTTCAGCAAAATCTTTTGCTTCAGCACTGCTTATCTCACCTTTATATAATGACCTCAATTCAGAAGCATTTCTAGGACTAATCTTGTATACAATCTGGAATGGTGATTTACTAGAACTCCTATTGACATAATTATTATATGCAAATTCTGTTAGAGTAAAGTATTGATTTAATTTCATTTATTAAATTTTCTTTATTCCCTTCTTAAGATTTTACTTTATGCACCTTTTGCATCTCTATTTAATAATTAATTAGTAATTATTAAATAGCTTTTCCTTTTTAGGTTACCCTTTTTTGAGTTTTGATCACCTTTTATAAGGATTGGTCTTTTGTAATTTTTATTATCTTTTCCATTTCTGAAAATACATTAGCATATTTTTCAAAGAAAAATCCTTTGCCTCCTCTCGTCTTTTTCTTCTGTGAAATTTTTTTGCATGCAGGTATTCAAACGCTTTGTGGATTTGTGTTAATCAAATCCTTCATGGTATCAGAGCCAGATTTGTTGTAACTTGTTTGTTATTTGGAGAAAAAGGAGAACGCGGGTTTGTCAGAATAGATCTGGAATTTTTCAGATTTTTTTTGAGAAAAAAAGGTCACTGATTTTTAGAGCAGGTTGAGGCCAAACAGATGTCAAGGATGGATCTAGAAGGTTTCAAAACCCTTATTTCCATATAAATTTTTTTTGATTTGGACAAAGTTGATCTGGGAGGGAAAAAAAAAAAGCCCAGCAGGGCCGTACAACCTTTGCACACATTACGAGGCAATTTTTTAATCAAATAATAATAATAATAAAATGGGAAAAATTTTGTTTTTTGACCTGCAGGCCCTTTTTCAATGTCGACAAACCTTTTTTTGGCCTGCTTTGGCAACGGCACTGGCGCAGGCATCGGCGTTAAGTTTTTTGGCTGCTACGCTATGTGCAGTACCGCCTCGGCCTCACCTCCGCCCGGGCCACACTACATCGCCATTCCTCCTCCGCTCAGGCCATGCTCCACTCCTCCTCTGCCTGAACCACCATAGCTCTGCTCTGCTACCGCCAGAGTGGTATTTTTTTTTTTTTTTAATTATTATTAAAAAAATTAATTTTTATTGCTTTTGGGGGGCCCTGTCATTTTTTTGCGATAACTCTCGCATACGAGGGTCTTTTTCAGTTCTGAAAGAAGCGTCAAAAATCTAGTTCTGAGATGGAGATGATGGAGAAGAAATTTTTTGGCTTTTTTTCTAGATTCATACCTATTTTGGCATTTGAAGTATGTTGATGACTTCTATCTTTCGGGGGGCATAACTTCTTCATTATAACTTCATTTTTCGATCCAAAAAAAGTGCCAGAAAGCTCTTTTCAAGCACTTTCCAGATTCTCATTCTTTTCACTAGTATTTGGTACCAAGTATTTTTGATTCATATCTGAAGCTTTTTTTCTCTTATCTCATTTACGCAATCTATTTGTAAGTTGGGGTTCAGTTTATTGCATTGTGGGGGGTGTTTTTATATTATTTTCTGTTATTATATTAGTATATCAAAAAACAAAAAAAAACCTTTCTAAAACAATGGCTAAGACCACTTCTTCTCTAGAATATCTGATGCCTCATAATTATCACACCTAAAAGACCTCAATGATTCAACTTCTCTGATCAAAAGGGTTGTGGTCATGTTTAGATGTCGTTCAGCCTGTTCTTCAAAGGCCTTTTGAGATCATGCATCATTGAAACAAAATGGATGAGGCAATTAGATTGATTGCATTATAGGTATCAGATAGTTTACAGTTTCATTTGGATGGGTGTAATACTCCTTTGGCTATGTGGACCAAGCTTGAGGGCTTGTTTGGTACTATGAATGAGTTCAGAGAACTTCAGATAGAGACAACACTTACAACACTTGCACTAGATTCCTTTACGACTATTGATGACTTCTTGATGAAGTTTACTCAATAGAGATCCTTATTGCAGAGTTGTGGAAAGACAAAGATTGATACTAAGTGCATCTATTTGATTCTCTCGAAGCTTCGAGGGAATTTTTAGATATTTGCTTCCACATTCTATTCCACCAAAGATGCTTTGGGGAATCGATTCATTATGCCTTCTTTTCAATTCTCTTGTGATTGCTTGACTAGAGAGAAATCAAAACTCACATAATTGGATACTATAACTAGTTCTAAGACAAAGGCATTGGTAGCTCAGACATCTACAGGAAAGCCAAAGCAGAAAACAAAGCATAAGATAGATTTAGCAACCAATGAGAGTTCCTCCAAGCCTCCTCCCAAATTAGATGCTTGAAAACCCTCTCAGAAGGGTAATACTTCTAAGTCTGGTGAGTCTTCCTCCAAGACTAAGAAGTATACAAGTGAACCTTTCAATTTTTGTGGTAAGGAAGGACATCCAATTTCTAGGTGTTGGAAACATCTTGAGGCATTAGAGGAGGCCATGCAATAGTCCAGTATTGCTTCTCTGAAGCCTCTACCTCCACCTATAGGGTAAGGACATGCTCTTTTTGCATGCAAATTATCTTCTCCAACTTCTTGGATTCTTGATTCTGGAGCTTCCCATCATATGACACACTCACCCGATTTGGTTACCTCACTTGCTTAGAGTGTTACTACACAGATTACAGTTGGTGATTCTTCTCAGCTTTCAGTCATAGGTTCAAGAACTATCTCTTTAGAGGGTGGTTCACTATAGGATGTTCTCTTGGTTCCAGCCATTTCTACAAACCTCATGTCTATCTTTTAGATTTGTCATGCAGGCTCTAGAAAGATAGTTGAGTTCTCACCACATGATGTGGTTATTCAAGACCTTCATGATCCTGATTTGGTTATTGCTACAGGGAGTGTTGATCTTCAGTCTCACTTATATCAGTTTGATGGCTTTGAGAGATTTGATTCTACAGGTGTTTCTCTCATTGCTCATGCAGACACAGTGAGAAAACCTTGGCATGAGCATTTTGGCCATGCCAATTATAGATATCTATAGTAGATGAGTACACAGGAGCTAGTGATTAGGTTACCTCAGATCTCTTGTACTAACGGTGTGTGTCAAGGTTGTGCACTTGGCAAACATCATAGAGATCCTTTTCCAATAGGTATATCCACACATTCTAAGGCACCATTGGAGTTGATACATAGTGATCTAATTTCATTTCCCTCTCCATCTTTTTCTGGTGCTCGATATGTGCTCACCTTTATTGATGACTTCTCTAGACGCACATGGGTGTACTTTTTGAAGTACAAGTTTGATGTCTTTGATTCATTTTGAATCTTTAAGAATTTTGTGGAGAAGCAATCTAGTCTTTCAGTTAGGCATATCTGCGAATCAATCTTTCAAAGATTTTTGCACTGAGCATGGTTTACAACATCAATTCTCTATTCCCCATACACCTCAGTAGAATGGGGTTGCTGAGAGAAAGAATAGGACATTATGGGAGATGGCCAATTGTATGATACAGTCTCATGCTATGAGTTCTTCATTTTGGGTTGAGGCTATCAATTGTGCCAACTATATTCATAATCAAATGCATCATAAGGCATTGTGACACATGACTCCTGAGGAGGCTTGGACTCATGTCAATCTTGATGTTTCTACTTTCCACATTTTTGGTAGTGAGGCTTGGGCATTTATTCTAGATGCTTAGTGGAAAGCCATGGAGAAGAAGAGTTGACCACTCATTTTTGTTGGCTATTGTGAGAATGTGAAAGCATACAGGTTGTTTGATCCTAATTCTAGAGATATCTTGTTTCGATGAGATGTTCAATTCGATGAGCGTTATCCTTCTATGGATCCTCCATCTTTAGCTTCTTCCTCACTACCCAGTACTTTATCTACTCCTCTACAAGATTATGCCTCCTCTAAGGAAGATCTTGAGATTGATCCCCCTTTGCCTCCTCCACTAGATGTTCCATGAGTGCCCAAGTGGGCTCGTGATATTGTTGATGTAGTTGGACCTCTAGCACGTGATCCTACAGATGTTCATCATACTCATTCTTAGACTGCATGTAGTGGCCTTTTGATTTATGCCATTTCTGATGATCCTCAAAATTTTTTACAGGCGACAAGACACTTAGAGTGGGATAGGGCTATGGATGAGGAGTACTCTTCTTTGATGAAGAACCACACATGGGATCTTTTTCCTCTTTCAAAAGGAAGAAAGTTGGTTCGGTGTTGTTGGGTGTACCATACCAAATATGCTACAAATGGTTCTATACATAGGTACAAGGCACATCTTGTTGCAAAAGGTTGTTCATAGGTTGAGGGTATTGATTACTCTGAGACCTTTGCCCCTATTGCAAAATGAATTCTATTCACCTTGTACTCTCTCTAGCAACTTCATAGGGATTGATAGTTTTTTAGATGGATGTGAAGAGTTCTTTTCTGCATGGAGACCTTCATGAAGAGATTTACATGGAGTGGCCTCATGGTTTTGTGCAAGACTCTTCATTGGTATGCTAGCTTAGGAGGTCTTTATATGGTCTCAAACAGGCTCCTAGGGCTTGGTATGAGAAGATAGATTCCTTCTTGCTTGCTTCACAGTTCGCTCGATGTCATTCTGACCCTACAGTTTACACTAAGTGTCATGGGGCTGACTTATTGATTCTTGTGCTTTATGTTGATGACCTCATCATCATAGGAATCTTAGTCTCCATGATACAAAGTGTTCAACATGCATTGAGAGAGCAATTTGAGATGATAGATCTTGGACTTCTACACTAATTTTTGGGCCTACAGGTTGTTTAGTCTTCAGATGGGATAGCCATACTCCAGTGGAAGTATGCTCTTGATATGTTTCAGATATTTGACATGCTTGATTGCAAGCTTGCCCCTACACCTTTTCAGTCAGGTGTTGTTTCATCTACTACTTGCTCTACTCCTACAGTGGATTCCACTCTATATAGACAACTTGTGGGTAGTTTGTTGTACCTAACACACACACATCCTGATATTTCCTTTGTAGTTGGACTTGTCTCTCGATTCTCCCATGATACTAATGAGCATTATTAGCAAGCATCTAAATGTATCTTAAGGTATATTAGAGGTACAACATGTTATGGCATTCACTACACATCAGGGGATCCTCACATTGTTGGTTTCACAGATTCAAACTGGGCTAGTGACATTGATGATCGCAAGTCTACTTCTGGTTTTGTATTTTATCTTGGTTCCAGTCCTATCACATGGTCTTGCAAAAAGTAGCATGCTTAGGCATTATTATCTACAGAGGAAAAATACGAGGCTATTGTATTAGCTAGTCAGGAGGTTTTGTGGCTTCGATAGTTGATGATAGAGTTTGGATTTCCTCCTGATAGTCCCACCTTCTATGGTGTGACAGTCAAAGTGCTATAGACATTTCATGCAACCCTGTTGAGCATCAACAAACCAAGCACATTGAGCTTGACATGCACTTCATCAAGTATCTCATTTAGGATGGTGCCTTGAGCTTGGAGTACATTCCTACTACTGAGCAAGTTGCAGACATCTTCACTAAACCTTTTGCATCCCCATGGTATCTTCAGCTGTGTTCTATGCTTGGGGTGAAGGAATTTGTCCTTAGGGGGTCTCAGTGATGAGTCCTTCCTTCCTTCTTTTTACTGCTATCTCTTTTTGGAGTAGATTTTTTCCCACTAGGTTTTCTCTATTTCTCCATTTCATAGAGATTTAGTTGTTATTGGGTACCTCATTAGGCCTTGTTGCTAGCACTCAAGTTTGCTTTAAGATTTGCATTGTAGTTTCCTTGCTCTTTTTGCATTGTTTGTAGCTGCATTGTTGCTCATCTTAAGGGGGGGTGTTAGAGTAAAGCATTGATTTAATTTAATTTATTAAATTTGCTTTATTCACTTCTTAAGATTTTACTTTATGCACCTTTTGCATCTCTATTTAATAATTAATTAGTAATTATTAAATAGCTTTTCCTTTTTAGGTTACCCTTTTTCGAGTTTTGATCTCCTTTTATAAGGATTGATCTTTTGTAATTTTATTATCTTTTTCCATTTTTGAAAATACATTAGTATATTTTTTAGAGCAAAACCCTTTGCCTCCTCTTGTCTTTTTCTTCTGTGACAGGTTTTTGCATGTAGGTATTCGAAGACTTTGTGGATTTGTGTTGATCAAATCCTTCAAATTCCACCTGTGGTAAAATCATATCTCATCCTTTTGGTTTATCTCCAACCAAACAACTCAGCAAGTTTTCCAAACTGTGATTCACAGTTTTTTTCTATCCATCAATCTATGGATGATGTGATGAACTATATTTCAAATCTATCTTCAACTTATTCCACAATGTATGCTAGAAATACACAACAAATTTGGTATCTTGATCTAAAACTATACTCTTTGGCAGACCATGTAGTCTCACCACTTCTCTAAAAAACAACTCTTCCACATGAACAACATTACTAGTCTTCTTACAAGGAATAACATGTGCTATCTTTGAAATCTGGTCCACCACCACAAAAATAGAATCATGCCCACACTATATCCTCAAAAATCCAAGAACAAAATCCATGCTAACATCATCCCATGGATTCTTTGGTTTAGGTAATGGCTGATACAACCCTATATTCTACTTCACTTCTCTCACCATCTGACATACTCTGCAACTTTGTACAAACTTCTTCACATCTTTCTGCAATTGTGGCCAGTAATAATTCTTAGCAACCAAAGTTATGGTTTTATCTTTGCCAAAATGTCTAGCTAATCCTCCACTATGCTTCTCTTTGATGAGATTCTCTCTCATTGAACTTCTAGGAATGCACAACTTATCTTGGATCATGAAAACTAACCACTTTGTCCTATCAAGTGTAATAGGTTTTGTACAAGCCTTCCACACTTCACCAAAATCAGGATCATCTAGATACAAAGTAGTAAGTTCCTTGAACCCAACCACCTCTATCTACATTTATGCCATCAAAATGTGTCTTCTACTAAGAGCATATATAACTCTATTAGACTTCCCACTCCTATGTTTCAAAACAAATGCATAACTCTGCAAAAGCTTAACCCACTTCAAATACCTTTGGTTTAATTCTCCTAGACTATTTAAATATTGCAAAGCTTAATGATCAGTATACAAAAAGAAAAACTCCTTAGGAAGAAGATAGTGTCTCCACTTCTTCAGTGCTTGAACTATAGCATAAAATTCTTAATCATAAACATAATATTTTCTTTTTGCATCATTCAATTTCTCACTAAAATAAGCAACGGGTCTACCTTATTGACTCATAACAGCTCCTATTGTAGTACCACTAACATCATAGTCTACTTGAAACACCTTGTTAAATTTAGGAAGTGCTAAAATAGGCTACTCAGTAACTTTCTATTTCAAGAGATTAAAACTATTATCTGCTCCTATAGTCCACTTAAATTCTTTCTTATCCCCTCTCATTGTTTCTGTCAAGGGTCCACAAATACTACTAAAACCCCTTATGAACTTTCTATAAAAATTAGTTAGTCCATAAAAAGATCTTACCTCTATTGCACTCCTTGGAGTAGGCCATTCAAGGATAGCCTTCACTTTTTTTGGGTCCATTTTCAAACCTTCTACTGAAACTACAAATCCCAGATACACCAACTCCTTTACAAAATTGCACTTCTTTAGGTTTATCAGCAAATTTTCTTCCCTCAACTTATCAAACACCTTCTGGATATGAATCAAATGCTCCTCCAACATATTACTAAAGATCAATATATCATCTAGGTAAACAATGACAAACTTACTCAAAAATTCCTTCAGTACCTCATTCATGAGCCTCATGAAAGTGCTTGATGCATTAGTTAGATTAAAAGGCATGACTAACCACTCATACAGTCCTTCCCTTGTCTTGAAAGTAGTCTTCTACTCATCACCTTTTCTAATATGAATCTGATGGTACCCACTCTTCAGATCTATCTTTGCAAAATATTTAGCTCTGCTCAAAGAGTCCATAATATCATCCATCCTTGGCAATGGAAATCTATACTTAATTGTGATCTTGTTGATAGCATGAGAATCTGTGCACATCCTCCATCCTCCATTTTTCTTTGGTGATAATACTACTAGTATAGCACATTGACTCAAACTCTCTCAAATCAACCCATTATGCAATAACTCATGAACTTGCCTGATCAACTCTTCCCTTTCTATTGGTGTCATTTTGTGCACTACCTTGTTTAGCAAATTGGCTGTTGGAACCAAATCCATCTAATGATTGAGCTTCCTCATTAGGGGCACTCCATCAAGTAGATTATCTAATACAATATCAAAAAATTCTCCCAACATATCTACAACTTCGGCAGGAACCTCCTCTACTTCTTCTTTACTATCTTTTGGAATTATAGCAAAACACATATGCTCACACTTCATACCTTTGAGAAACTCTTTTCCATCAACAAAACATATTATGGTAGCACTACATACCTTTTCTTCCTTCTCCTTCAACAACTTCAACTTATGTTTCACTCCATCCTTGGTCAGAGTGTAGGTATTTTTTCACCCATCATGTACAACATGCCTGTCAAACTGCCACAACCTACCTATTGGTGCAAATATGTATTTACTATTTACACTTTACTTAAGTCTACTTAGGTTAATTTTATTATTATCATTATTTTATTATTTCTTAGGTGAGACACTTAGGATTTTGCATACTTTTATGAGTTTTCATGTTGACAACACAGAAGTAAGAAACTCTAATTCAACTCATGGTGTCGACAACACTAGAGTTTGCAAAATTAATTGAGTTGTCATGTAGACAACACAATTATTCACACTCCTATTTTAGCACATGGTGTTTACAACATTATTTTGCATGCTACACTTTTTTAGGCTTATCCTCTCATCATCACACTTACTCCTGTGCTTAATGGAGGATAATCCACTTAGGGTGGACATGTGCCTTGTTGTATAACTTATCATGTTGTTGATTCTTATTCATTCTAGAAGCATTTTAGAGGCCTTTATATACAAGCACTCCTAGTGTGCTTTCACATTGAATCAAATACATATCAATATTATGATCAGACTCTTTTTGGTCTACCGTTGTGCTTGTGCTTGAGTTCTTTGATCTTGGATGAATTTTTCCCTAAGAAAAATTCTTACATGGTATCAGAGCTTGGAGAATTTCTCTTCAGATAGTCATTCGAGACCATTGTTGCTTCAGTGCCTTGACCCAAATCCAAAGTATTGCATTCATTGGGAGCATCTAGAGCCAAAAAGGACCTTGCCATTGTGTTTGGAACATCAATTCGATGAAAATCGGCTATAAATTTGCCTACCCTAGGCCAAAGTCAATTTTGAGGCAATTTTTTTTTTGCAAACCGGCACCTTTGATTGCAAATTCGGGTATGATCTATTAGATCTACAATTTAATTTAATTTAGATCTATTATTTAATTTTCTCTATATTTTTGTCAGTATTTTTTTGCTATTCTCAAAAAAAAATTGAAATTTTTTTTTATCCCAACAAGGGTTGTATAAAAAAAAAATTTGTACAGGCACTGGGCAATGACACGCCGACCTTGCACCCTGTGTGAAATATTTTATTTTGTATTGCAAGAATATTCCTTTAAGCAGCAACATTATCTCTGGCATTTATAACAAATTGGATGAACTCTATGGGCAAATTCTGGCCAAGGTGACCAACTATCACACTATCGATGGGATAGACCAACAAATTTAGCATTAAGAGTTTGGCTAGCACAAGCCCACAATCGAATCTACCAACCTCTAGTGGCTTCGTTGTTTAATATAAATGTGGCATTATTTTTATATCACTTTGCAATCAACTTCTTCATCGATGTGGGACTAAAGTCCCAAGCACTGGCAGCTATTTTTATATTTTGTGATGCCTACTTTTCAAATTCTCAGTGCGCAAACCCTATTCCCAGTGGCTTCCCTCTGACTTGGCTACTTCTTTGGAAACATAGACATATTCTGGTGCATTTTGTTGCCATCCCTTTGTAGCCAGCCATCTGTCTGTGCCATGTGATGTTGCATCTATACCTACCATGCATCTTTAAAGGCACTTTCCACGCAACATATCTTCCATTAGCATAGACCGCACATGACAGTGACTATAAGAACACATCACTGCACATGTGGACTGACTTCATACTACTAGCTACAAACGAGGCAACCATAACTGCCACATCAACCCATACCACCAACTCTCTGCCATGTGGCCTATACCTTACCTAGTGAAAGCCACCTAGGCACCCTCACTAGCTTGGATTCTATACATTTGTATAGTACAGTGCTGCATTGACCACGTCATCCAAGGAGGCTAATTTTTTGCTTGCATTAGCATTTCATGGTGTTAAAATTGACAGTCATCTGACCATCATTCCCAGGCATTTTTAAACTTCTATGATGGTTGTTTGACCATCAAATTTAAGCTCACAATTTTCTACCTAGACCCCTCTCCAGATGTAGTTTTGATATGATAGTTCAACTTTGGGAGGCCATAATCATCTAGACTCTAAAGTAGGTGCAATTTTTTTTATTTTGAGTAGAATCTCCCAAAAAATTTAGTGGTGGTGTTATTTTCTAGTTTTGGTGCAAGGATTTGTTAAAAATTGCATTTTTTGGCAACTGTACCTATCCAATCCTACATTTTGAAACTTTAAACACTCCATACGAGCTCATCTAGACTCCAAAGTAGGTTCTTTTTTTAAAAAAGTGCTTAATTTTTTGTCTACTTTCTAGATCTAAAATTAGATGATAGGGTTGTGTGGACAAAAATATCACTTTCAAACTTAGAACCTTTTCTGCATTGTATTGCTTTGATTACTTTCCAAAATTGTTGTGCATTTGAGCTATAGTGCTTAGTGATAAATTTGAGCCTCAAAAGGTAAGACTCCTTTTGAGGCATGGTGTGATAGAAAACCAATTGTCAAACACTTCAGAGTCTTCGATTGTCCAACATGGGCAAACATATCTTCCAAGGGATGTAAGGCACC
Organism: Cupressus sempervirens; assembly: GCA_028749045.1. Lineage (NCBI taxonomy): Eukaryota > Viridiplantae > Streptophyta > Pinopsida > Cupressales > Cupressaceae > Cupressus > Cupressus sempervirens. The sequence goes on along the minus strand of CM053785.1, from coordinate 61,130,247 downwards.
ACCACCTAGGCCTTGTACTTTCATTGAATATGAAGACGATGCTAAGGCATATAGACTTAAGGATCCTAAGATTCATTAGATCTTTGTGGAGAAGGATGTTCACTTTGAGGAAAGTTCACCCAGCTTATCCACTAATCCTCTCCACACTTCATACATGGCGGAAACTGATAGTGACACCAGTGATATTGATTCAATAGACTCAAATTTATGGGATCTTATTGACTGATGCAGAGAGAGGTCATGACATCAACACTTTCCACATGCAACAATGATAGGTCCAACATAGCAAGGTACACCTTGTCCTCTAGCTCTAGTAATAGGGGATGACTACATAGTAGATATTTCAAGTTTGTTTGTGGAGTCCCATATAATAGACTTGGGAGACATTCTTGATGATCTACACCTTCTCTTTGATGAAGCAGATACTTCTCTAGTTGTGGTGAGGGCTCACTTTGACCCTCCTATCCATTCTCTACATGATCATTCTTCACAAGTTGATATGATTGTGGATCCTTATGTACAATAATTGCAGGAGGTCTCTTTATCATTTGAGGAGATACTTTGTTCTTTGGAACAGGTTCTACATCCATCCTTGCTAGATTTTCACTTCTTTTCAGTAATGTTGGAAGGAGAAACTATTAGTATTGATACAAGGAAAATTGAGTAGGTTTTAGAGACACCTTTCATCATCAAGATTCTTTCTACACATAGGGAAATAATCTCACCTCTACCTTTTCCATTGTTTCTTCCAAAGGGGGGAAACATCATTCAATGGTCATGGATCAACTTCTACATTTGAGCAGCTATCACTACATGGATCACTACATTTAGGGGGGGGACTACCTTGTCTCTCTTCTTCTTCTAATACTTCTCTTTTGTATATACTTGATGTATGTCATAATGGGGGGGTCTTGATTATTCCATCCATCCATGCATCTTGTCTTTTCATCTCTCTTTTTGGGGGAGGGTTTTTCCCATGAGGTTTTCCCTCTTTCTCCACTTTATGAGAGATTGCATTTCATTATGTACATGGGTACCTAACATGGCTTAATCGCTAGGACCCATTATGCATTTCATCCTAGCTTTTGTAAGCTGAAGTGCATTCCCCTAAGTTTCACTTAAGGGGATGGTATTGGTGTTAATACATATTTACTATTTACACTTTACTTATGTTTACTTAGGTTAATCCATGATTTTATTATTTCTTAGGTGAGACACTTAGGAGTACTTTTATGAGTTGTCATGTTGACAACACAGAAGTAAGACACTCTAATTCAGCACATGGTGTCTACAACATTGGAGTTTGCAAAATTAACTAAGTTCTGATGTAGAAAACATTGTTATTCACAATCCTATTTTAGCACATGGTGTCTACAATATTATTTTGTGTACTACACCTTTGTAATCTTATCCTCTCATTATTGCACTTACTCTCGTGCTTAATGGAGAATAATCCATTTCAGGTGGACATGTGTCTGGTTGTATGACTTATCATGTTGTTGATTCTTATGCATTCTAGAAGCATTCTAGAGGCTTTTGTATACAGGCACTCCTAGTGTACTTTCACATTGAATCGAATACATATTGATATTCTAATCATACTCTTTTTGGTCTACTATTGTGCTTGTGTTTGAGTTCTTTGATCTTGGGTGAATTTTTCCCTAAGGAAAATTCTTACACTACCCAACAAAATATGACATATGTCCATAGGTATGATATCACACAGTACCTCATCTTGGTAGCTTCCAATCTTGAACTTCACTAAGCACTGCTCATTGACCATAACCTTGTGGTCATTTTACACCCAAGCAATACAGTATGGATGTGAGTGTTTCTACCTCTTCAGCTTCAACTTGGTGACCATCGTTTTTGACTCCAGTACTTCCATCATCAATGATCACATCACAATACTTATCTTCACATATGTACCTTGTGTGAAATAAGCTCCTTCTTTGATTAGGTTAATTCTCACCACTCAATAGGACTTTACTATTAAATAGGACTTCTCCTCTTTCAACATCTTTAGAGTGTGATGATCTAGCATCTTTATCAACATGTGCAACTCTGGCATGACCTTTTTTTCTTCGATATGTCCTTCCTTGGCCCTAGGTACATTCAAATACTCTATGCCTTTCTTCTCCATAGTGAAAACATTTCCCATAAAAGCCTCCTCTTTTAGATCCTTGTCCTCTACCTCTTCCTCTATGATCTCTATTGTTATGATCATGGAAACAATTGGAATTGTTTCCCCTTTGGTTTTGATTGCTACTTCCAACCTCATCCTTGTTCCTTTGATCATCATTATGGCCACCATAAGATCACTCGCCAGATCTTCCACCATGACCTCTTCCACTATTCTTGTTGTCAAACATCTTGCTCATTTTTTCCTCAACTCTTAGGGAAAACTGGTATACCTCCTCAATACTATTCATTCAAACTAGACTCAGCTCGTCCTGAATGCTTGGCCTTAAACCATAAAGTTAACAAGCCACTTTCTCCTTATTAGCTTCTACATGGTCGGTTCTAATGAGAACTTGGAAGAACTCTTCGGTATACTCTTGAACAAATTTTCCCACTTGCTTCAATGCTTGCATTTTCTTCAATAGATCAAGCTCATAATCGATGAGAATGAATTGTTGCTTTAGTTTAGCTACCATATGTTCCCATCTGGTAATTTTGTCCTTTCCCTTTCTATTTCACCCCAACTGAACCTCATGCCACCAAATCTTTGTACGTCACTTTAGTTTTTTCTTTCCAAACTTGACCCTATCAGGATCATCAACATCTTCATACTCAAAGTACTCCTCAGTTTCATTGATCTAGTCAATCAACTCCTCTAGGTTAAAATTTCTCAAAAATGTGGGAACCTCAAACTTAGGTCTCTTTCCAATCTTGGAAATGGCCCTAAAAGGTCTTTCTTCCTCTGGGTTTAGAACTGCCTCTGCTCCAATATTTTCTTCTACTTCATCCTCATCTTCACTTTCATCTCTTATAGGAAGATTTATTCCTTTATGGATTTTCTATTCTAATGCTTGCATTTGTCATTGGAGGGCTCTAAAACCATTAGGTGTAACATCTATAGCTCTTCCACCACACTCTCTTCATGGAGGCATTTTCATGCTTTTGCTAAAACCCTAGTGCAAACTACCTCACAATCAACAATCTGTCGACTTGCTTAGCCCAAACCACAGTATTGTTGCAAACTGTCTCATAGTCGACGATTTGTCCACAATCTCAAGAACTCTAACTTTGATACCACTTGATGAAGGGTGCTCCCCTTAATACCACATGCTCACAACAGAAACAAAGTAACAAGAACAAGAACAAGAACAAAATATGGATTTCTTATTTGAGTCACAAATGCGAAATTATAGAATTTATAGGTACAATATGCTAACCCACATGGGTGCCTTCATTACAAAAATTGCAAGACAAGTTGCGAAATATCACTTAGAGTTCTCCTAGACAATGTTCAGGCCTTCCTTAAATATGCAATTTTATGCCACCTGAGAAGGTTCTAGACATTGAAACTGAATACCTAGGGCCAATAGACCCTAACAATACATATAGATTCGGGCAAATACATCTTTGACAATTATTTTAGACATTTCAGGTAGCCCAACTTTGAAAGTTCATAACTCACAAACCATTGCTCTGATTGGCTATTATAACCACTTTTTGGAAATGTGAGCTCTTGATCTACATGCTTGAAACTGCACTAGTGCCCTTCTGTTGAGTTTTTGGACATCATTTGGGCACTGTAAGGCTTCCAATGGTGAGCCTAAAGATTCTTTTGCAAAAAATTTCATCAAAAATTTGCAATAACTTCTCTGATACTTATGCTTGAGCAATGAGATTTTTATGGTACGCTTACAACTCTAAAATGAGCCTTCCTTTAGAAAATGAGAATATTTTGAGCTCATATGACAAACTTACTAAAAATAGCAAGTTCCCATAAATATTAACCACCCTCTCTACTAGTCTTTATTAAAATAGAAAAGACTAAAAAGAAAAGATTTTTTGGTGATGCAAGATTTCTCTTACACCTAGGATGCTCCTACATCAATTATAAACATAGAATCTCAACCTTTTTTTCATTTTTTATTTGGTCAATCTTTCTATTTTCAGTTATCTTTCTATGCTATATAGATGATATATAGTCAAGTTTAAAATATGAAATTAACTACATAAAAAACATAGAGAGAAACAAACATAAAGTTCATCAATATGAATTATATTTGATTACATTATACTTAGCACATACAATTCATATTGATGATATATAGTATGCTCCAATTGATGTTTTTTAAAAAATTATAATTGATTGATATATAGTCAAATTTAAAATATGAAATTATCTTTCCTACAATTTCAATGCATCTGAAGACATCTTTGCATGTTTAGATTTATTTAATGGATGCATTTCCATGGTGACACTAATTTCAGAAAACTGATTGCCATATTAGTCATGGTTTATAGTGAACTTATATATGGCTTCCATGTAAAGGGCCCATGTGTAGAACAGAGCAATCTAACCACCATTTTTATAGCCAACTCACCTTTGGGGTTATTTTCTATATTATGTTATTTGAATTTTTTGCTTGATAAATCTTCCTTCTTTTATTTTGAAGCTCTGTTTCTCTCAGTCTATTATAGGGGATTGTCATAGCAATATTTTTCTTTATTGTTTGGCAAAATGCAATCTAGGTAGAATATTCTGAAGAATGCAAAGAGAATAACTAAATCTAGTGACATCGGTGCCAAAGAAAAAGAGGACTTGTAAAAGAGACAAATAAAGAAAAGTAACAATGATATTCAATACTTGAAGCTTCTATATGTTGCCACTATATTTTACTTTAAATTTCTAGAAAAAGTGGAAAAGTATTATTACTTTTAGAGCATCTGCAACTTTCCACTTTTATTTTTGACAGTAAATGAGCTCAATGATGATTTGACACTACTCAAAGAAAGTTAGGTTATAGGTCAACCACCCAAAAAAGTTGTCAAAGATGTAATTTTTTTCTTCTCTAATATTCAAGTTATAGATTTTTTGGTTTGTTTTCTTCTGTAATGTTCAAGTTGTAGTTTTTTGGGTTTAGGGTTTTCCAAATAGTGTATTTTACTGTGGTTTTTTAAAATATTTATGCTTGTTAGGGTTTAGTTCAACTATGAAGAGATGTTATGAAAGTTTTGTATTTATTGTAAGAAAGGCTTTGAAAAAATGTTTCTATTTTTAGCAATTTTGAACTTCACAAATTTTAGCTTCAAGGTTAGAATATTATAACACATAGCAAAGTTTATTTCCATATAATATTGATTCCAATAAGATTACCCATCAAAGTATTCATGAGAATTAGGAATATTAAGGTTGGAAAATGCCTAATATCTTAAGATAATGTTTCTGTTCAATTGGTTTTATGGAATTCTAGCTTCTTTGGGCTTCTCATTGAAAGAGGCAAAGATTTAATCTATAGGACTACACAATGTCTAGAAGTCTACTTTAATGTTTCACATGCTAAAAGATGAGGTGAGTTTTTTGGCTTTTTAAAAGAAATATCCCATCATACTTATAATGTTCAAGAAATTTACAATTTACTTTGCATTACTAGCTATGACAACAAAAAATCTATGATGTTGGGATAATAAAGTTGTGTGATTTACGCAAAAACACATATTACATGGTTGACTGAAGCTCATTGAAATCTAATAGAGAGAAGTCACAAAACTAAGTTTTCTTAAAGCAACAAAAAGTACAAGGAAGTTGCAACAAAAATGAGAGAAGACATGTGTATTCATGGTAAGAGGAGGAAATTGTACTTACATTTTTTTCTCATTTTCGATATGGTTTCTCTACTACTTCGCATAGAGAACAGGATGACAATATCTTATATCAAACTAAAATGGTTCTGCTTTAGATGGATATGTGAGTCTTCTCCAAAATAGAGAACATGGAAATGCCTCCCTTATGTTGTTTTGTCAATTGTGCATGTTTTGCATTTGCCACTCACTTGTCATAGTACCCTTATGTATGTACAATTCACCAAAACTCATATATGTTGATTACACTAGCTTGCACAGAAATATGGAGGCTTCACCGATATATATGGAGACTTCTTCTATTTTATAAGCAATTTAATTGTTGAGAAAAATATTTTTCTACCTACTAAAAATAGTGGGAGACAATCATATTGCAAGGAAATATCGTTATTTTGAATTTTTAAATTGCTCAAATTTTAACAACTTTAGAAGAGACAAATAGTTCATGAAAATTCTTAGATTTCATTGGTTAATTTTTTAAGATTACAATTAATTGGTATCAAATAGATGTAATAGTTTCTTGCATGACAAGAACTAATAACTAGAGTAAATTATTGAATGTGTCGTTTAGAAACATACAAAGTGATTTATAGAATTCTATTGATACATGTGGCATATAATAAAAAAAATCTTTGCATAATACCATAAATTTTGTTTACTTTAGTCACACAATCTAATAATTTAAATATTGGATAGTATTGAAGAAGAATATGAATTGTAATGAAACTTTATTAAACTTTTATACATAAATATATATTATTTTTAAATAATTAATTTTAATCATTGAAACATTTTATGATTTAGTTATAATTTCACTATAACTAATTTCAATATCGATATAAAAATTAAATTAATAATTTCAAAAGGATATTTATGACAAAAATAATAAAGTTAAACTATAAAATGCATGTACCACAACCATCATTTACATAGGAAGAAAAGACTGGTACTTACATGTGCAAGTTGATAATTTGAAATTCGGTCTTAGGGTTAAATATTTAAAAATAAGGTAAAATACATTTATAATATAATTTTCTTGTTCTAAAAAACCTAAACTTTCTTTGATAAAATGAGAAAATATTATATTTATATTGAAATCTTTGAATTAAATAATTATTAAAAATGTTACTATCAAAATTCGAATTTGCACACAAAATCAAACATTAAAAATTAAAATTGTAATTTTTTTAAAAAATGAATTCTTAATTATTTAAACTAATAAAAATTTATTTAAAATATAACAAATAATATTTATCAAATTTGATTTTTTATTTTATCGATAATTATAGAATATGATCAAATCATTAATACTAATACATTTTTACAATTACATTTTTTATTGAAACTCATTTGTGACAAAGTTGGAACTTATATTGAACATAAGGAAATTGTGGATAATAAAGAGCTCACAGTTTGCATCAGAATGTTAGTAAACTATCGAGAAACCCACCTCATCCCAAACATGATTGAGATCACATCAAAGGAAGGTATATGGGATCAAAAAGTCATTATGGATCCCCCACAACCCATGGGCTTGGATTTTCTAACCAATGAGGATGGTACTAAGGAGAAAGGGCTAGAGTATCCTTCTGTACCATCTTAAATTGGAAGCACTCCAATTTAATGATGGGTTTAGCACCTTTTTAATGCGAGTTCATCAATCTCCTTGCACCTCTCCTTTCTTCCTTTTTTTTTTCCTTTTCGCTAGGTAGAATTGAGGTAAAACCTAATAGATCCTTGTAATAGCTCAAATTTTCATGGAATTAAGCTCGAGGTAGGATCTATCCTCCTAGATCCTCCCTTCTCTTCATCTAACTATTCAGAATATGCTCTCTACACTTAAAAAGATATATTTTAGACTTCTAGGATCTAGGACCTGTGTTAGGATCGCAGATGTTCTGCACCCTAATTGTGAAGGATGCAATGTACCCATGATTGGTTCCCTTGTCCAAATAGCCTCATGGTGTTAATTTCTAGATAGTTCAGCCTCTAGGAGTTAGTCAATAAAAAACCCTATATAAGCCCTTTCATTTACTCCATTTGCATATCATCACACACATATCCAAGAACTATACTATCAAGCACTCACAAGTTCAAGCACTCTTGTATTCAAGCATTCAAGTTTTCAAGTCTTTAAGTCTTCAAGGATCTTTCAAGCATTCCTTTATTGAAGATAAAGGATTCAAAGCATTCAATTGTGGAATTTGTCTTCAAGATCTTCTTCAATTCTTTCAAGATCCTTTGTTGCATCTTCTACATCTAGTCATCTTCATCTTATTTATCCAAATCAATTATTAAAGTAAGTACATTGCATTTGATTCAAGAATTCCTACTATTGTAAGGTTGTGAATATCAGATTGACAAATAGGTCACAAATTTAAGTACCCTTTTTGGCTTTCTTTAAAACTATAAAATCATAATCAACATTACACTTGTTTCTTTAGGGTAAACTCAGTCACCCATGATGCTTCAACAATGATCGAGTAACCCCTAATGCTCTGGATTGGCCCTAGTAGATCGCTAAATGATTTCTAGGTTTTGTTAGCAGCACAAGTTTAGGCTTAGATCTGATGATTCTCATCCATTCTAATTAGTACAACAAGAATAAATCATGCTTTAAGAGGTGTGTACTCTATCTTCTTTGTTCTTTCAGCGTATTTACTCATATCTAGATTTAGCTTATTATCTTATCTAGAGTTTTCAAGGATTTGGTTATCTTTTCTCCAATCTGTTGAAATTTGATTTAAAAAGAGGAGATTCTTGAAGAACACTATGTGTTTCAATCATTGTTTTGTCACTAATGTCAAACCTACCATTCAATGGTAAGACAATTGCTTACAAGATTCAAGTACTATCACTTGATTGATGAGGAGGATTTGATCAATAAGGTGTAACAAAAGCACGTAATGAAGTACAAGGATCAGTTAAGATAGTGATGACATGGTGTATTCATGATCTACTTAAGGTTACAAAATGGTTGGCTACACTTAGAAATTTTAGAAGAATAAGTTAAACAAAGTTTGTCTACCAAGCTTGATCGAGTGGACAATAGGTGTCGAGCAAGGAGAGTGCAAGCCGAGAAGAAAGTTAATTGGTGTTGAGTGAAAGAAAATTCTAGTGGATGCTGAGCAAGATAATTGATGCCGAGTAAATTTTAGTTGGTGTTGAGCACCAGTAAATTTTAGTTGATGCCGAGTGATTTTACAATTGATGTTGAGTGATGCAGTATGTGTCGAGCATCAAAAGGTTGATAATGCCAAGCTATTGCACTACAAAAAAAATTGAAGATTCACAAGATCTAAGCCAACAAGTTTGTTTTCTTGGAACTTGTGGACTACGAGGAAGATAAAATTGATGAGTTGGTGCCACAGAATTTGATGTAAACCATTTTTAGGTGAATTCAAATGGATTCTAGGAGAAGTTTCTAGAAAAGATAAGATATGGGGTAGATACATTGTATCCTACCTAATCTATCCAAAACCATAATTTAAACGATGGATAATGAGCAGAAAAATATTCTAATTTTCTTTATATAGGAATGTGTGGTCATGAAGCAAAAAGGTTAGAGAGGTTGGTGTCATGTGCAAGAACTTAAGGAGGAGAAGGAATTAAGGTTTTTGCTTCATCAAGTAACCCAAGAGAAGAGTCTACAATAGCATGTTAAGTAAGAAGGCTTAAGGAGATGAATGCTTGAAGGGAAAACAAGTTGTCAGAGCTACAAAGTATGAAAGACAAGCAGAATTGAGGACTAAATAGATATTTGTAATCTGCAAGTGAAGTTGTAAGTTGTATCAAATCAAAGCTCTATTGTTACTCTGTAACAATTGTATCAGTCTAGGGTAAATCCTTTGGATTAAGGTTGACCTAACCATCATTGGAAAATCCTTTATCAGGGTGGCATTTCAAGTGAATGGCCTAAAGTCCTCTAACAAGGCTCACTTTTAATAGGGTGATTGAAATCCCTTAACCAAGTCACATTTAATAGTGTGTATTGTAACCTTTAATAGGGTTGGCCTTTCATAGGGCATCACTTCAGAAGAGTGAAAAAGGAGTAGCATGTTATTAGTCATTTTTCCCAAATTGGGTTTCCACATAAATCATTATGTCAAGTGTGTTTATGAATGTGTTGTGTTTCATGTTTTACATTTTTGCTAGTTGATTTGATAGTAATATACAAGTTTTAGTAAATACACAATGAATGCATGCATGGGTATGAATGTTTTATGGGTCCACTAAATTGTGAAAAAGTTTTAATTTTAAACATCTGAACCTTGAATAACTGATTCACACCCCCCCCCCCCCTCTCAGTTATTTTAAACTAATTATAACAATTGGTATCAAAGTCATCTGCTTAAGAGGACTAGTTTTAAGGTACTAGAAGCACAAAGATCAAGATGTCTAAAAGAGAAGTACCCAAGCTCAACAGAGATAACTTTCCTACATGGAAAAGTTTGATGAAGCTACACCTTGGAAGACTTGGAGATCATGCACAATCGACCATTATAGTGGAACATCTTGATCTAGTTGGAGCCCTAACTATGGAAGATATGAAGAAGAAAAAGGAACACAATCAGGCCATGTTGGAGATTGCCTCTACTCTAAGCTATGCCGAATTTGATGATATCAAAGGCTACAAAACTATTAAAAAAAATGTGGGATGCCCTAACCACCATCTATGGAGGAGACAAAAATGTTAAAAGAGCCAAATCTAAGAGCCTCAAAGGTAAGTTTGATGACATGAGAATGGAAGAAGGTGAAAATATTGCTCAATATGTTGCTAGGATAAAAGAATTCATTAAAGCAATAAGAGGAGCCGCTGGTCATATAGATGATGACATTGTGTTAAGTAAAGTCTTGAGAATGTTACTGCCTATTTATGCTATTAGAGTTTTCACAATCCAAGAGTTGAGATGTATTCCAAGAAATTAGCTAACCTTTCAAGGTCTAGTAGGTAGACTCACTGCTTTTGAGCTATCTAACTTTGACAATTACAAACTAGAGAGTCTTGAATCTACTTTTAAAGCTAAGTTGTTATTAAAGGATTTTGAGGAGGTAAAGCAGAAGAAGAAGGAAATAAAGATGAAGTATGCATCTAGTGATAGTAATACAAATGAGGAAGATATTGAACAATTGGAAGGACTACTGGCAAGGAGATTTCACAGAGGTAAAGGCAAGTTCAAAGGCAAGTTACCCATCATTTGTTTCAATTGCAATGAAGTTGGTCATATAGCTACAAGATATACATAGAAAAAGAACTATAAAGAAAGAAAGAAAAAAAAAAAAAAAAGAGAAGATGATAGCAAAGATTACAAAGACAAAGGCAAGAAGTCATGCTACATTGCTGATGAACATGATCCTGATGAACATGATGATGGAGTGGTATATGTTGCAATGAAGGATGAATCTGATGAAGATGAGGCAATTGCACTTGTGGCTTGTGTGAACAAGAATGATAGAAGGATCATTGATAGTGGATGTTCACATCACATGATTGGAGACAAAAGTAAATTCATTCCCTTAACTTGTTATAATGGAAATAGTGTAAGATTTGGTAATGATGCACCATGTTTGATAAAAGGAAAAGGATCTATCAAACTCATAGACAAGATTTCATGTGACAATTCTTACTATGTTCAAGGGCTAAATTATAACTTGTTAAGTGTGTCACAATTGAATAATCTGGGATGCAAGGTTGAATTTGGAAACAAAACTGCCAAGATATATGACACAAATGGGAAATTGATTGGAAAAGGTGATCAAACTAGAAGTAATCTATTCTATCTAGATATAAAGGATGTTACGTGTTGCAAAATTTGATGATGTATGGCTTTGACACAAGAAATTATGTCATGTTAATTTTGATAACTTGGTTAGTATCAATAACATGAAGAGAGTTAGAGAATTGCCTAAGTTGAGGAAACCTGATAATATAATATGCAAACAAATTCAGCTAGGAAAAATGTCAAAGTCAAGCTTTAAGGGTAAAGCTTATACTTCTAAAGAAATACTAGAAATTATTCATACTAAATTATGTGGACCAATTGAAGTGCAAAGCTACAAAGGAGATAAGTACATAATGTTATTTGTTGATGATTACTCTAGGATGATGATAGTCATGTTTCTGAAATAGAAATCTAATGCTTTTCAAATGTTTAAGTGGTATTGAGCAAGAACTAAGAAAGAGATAGGTAAGAGTCTGAAATGCTTGAGATCAGATAGAGGAGGAGAATTCACATCAAATAAGTTTGAGATGTTATGTAATGATAGAGGAATCAAAAGATAGACATCTACACCCAAGACCCCTCCATAAAATAGAATTGTTGAAAGAAGAAACAAGTCTATAATGGACTATGCCAAAACACTTTAATAGAAAATAATGTTGCTCTAAAATATTGGAGAGAAGTTGTAAGTACTGCTATATATACCTTGAACCATGTACAAGTCAAGAAAAGTACTCATTCAACACCTTTTGAGCTATGGTATGGATATCCACCTATTGTAAAATACTTTAAGGTATTTGGAAGTATATGTTATATTCTTAAAGATGTTAGGAATGGAAACTTTGATGCAAAAAGTGAAGAAGGTATATTCTTTGGCTACTCCACAAGAAGAAAATCCTATTAGTGTTCAAATACTAACACTAACAAAATTGTGAAAAGTACAAATGTGAACTTTGATGAATTTAGAAAAGTACATGAAGTTGAACCTATGAAAGAACCAAAAGAATACAAATCATTTGTATAATTTTATGAAGGAATGACTACTGAAGAAGATGCTACAAATCAAGTTACAAATCAACAACAAGTTTTAGTAACTACCGAGTCACATCCTTTGAATGTTGAGTTGCATTCAAGAACTGAACTATTGGAGTTGACGAAATCCAACTCTGAAGATGCCCAAGATCACTTGTATGAAAAAACCTATCAAAGGGAAGCCAAGGAAGGAAGAGCATGGAGCAAGGAAAAAACCCTAAGCAGACCTAAGAGAAAATATGCAAACACAAAAAAATATGTATTTACAATAAGAATGTGTTGTTGTTACAATGAGGGAGCTCAAATATAAAGAGCTCAAGGAATCTCCTAGAACAAGCTAAAAGACGCTAGGAGATAAGTGTGACAACTAAGCATACATCCACATGAGGTGAAAATTTCTTAAACAAAGTGAGAGGATAAGTATGACTTAGGAGCGAACAAACTCTCGTATTGTCAACAACTTATAACAAACTCCTAGGCTACAACTAATAAATAAATGCATTTACCTAAGTAAGCTTAAGTAAATAGAATAAATAATTAATTATTTACTCTAACACCCCCCCTTAAGTGAAACTTAGGAAAATGACTTAAGCTCGCAAAACTAAGAAATGTAGAAATGCAGAATGGGTCCCAGCAATGAGGCCATGTTAGGTACCCATGTACAATGCAACTAAAATGCAACCTTTGTAAATGGCGAAAGAGAGAAAACCACGTGGGAAAAACCCTCCCCCAAAAAGAGGTAAACCTAGTGAAGAACTGAAGAAGCCTCCAACTAGGGGAAATGTCCCCTAAAATAGAAACAAAAGGTGATCATGAAGAGCATCACTAAAGTATGAAGAAGCCACAAAATATTCCATCAAGAAGAAACTACTGATCTAAAGAACCTCCATGGAAGAAGAAGGCATGAACTGAGCACGTCTATATGGTAGATGATCCATCTCACCAAAATGCATAGGTAGCCAGCCACTACAATCACCTTGTATATAGGATCAACCACTGAATACATAGTTCACACTATCGAACCATCGAACCACAAATGCATTAGAACAACAACATAACCCCCCCTTAATGCAAACGGGATGAGATGACAGGCAACTGAAAAGATGGGCCAAAGTCTCCTGCAGATGAACCAAGAACAACAAGAGAGGAAGAGGTACAAACACTTATAAAGACATGGTCATACTAACACTGCATGGGGCTAATTTCATGGAAGGGACACTCACTTGATAAAGGGAGAATGCCTAAAATAGAAAACACCTATCCCCCCATGGTGCTTTATAAAAATACTGTATGTACAACTGACTCAAAAACAATGTTTATGACTCCCAGAATGCATGAGTGGCACTTTATCTCAGTGTGATACATAAAAGTGCTTCAAAATGATAGCAATAATGATCAAAATAGGAAAAAAGCTGATACAAAAGATATGATAGCCTAAAAAAAAAGAAACTATGCCAGGAAAACAATCCTCACACCTAAAACAGTCAAGATATCCACCATATAGAAAAAATGCCAAAAACATGATAGAAAGAGCATGGGCTAGAATCTAAGAAAAAAGACTACATTTCTAAAAAGATGACAAAACCAGCTTTCCAAAAATATAACGTTTTCAAAAAATGGGCATGGGATGCAAAAGATATGCATGCCGGAGTCAAAAATAGGACTTCAAACTTTAACTTAAAAAAAGCAAGAAAATTGCATCAAAATATAATAATACCTACAACAATGTCTCCATTTCGAAACTAGCTTTTCAGTGCTTCTTTTGGATCGGAAAAATACTTCCGTATGCTCAAGTTATGGCCAAAAAATTGCAAGTAGGTCCAAAACTAACCTTGGAGAGGTGCAAGGGCTATGATGTAGTGATGTCATGCTGATGTCAGCAAGTCACGGGCTTAAATTTGATGGCTTGAAGGTTGTCAATGCAAAAAAAGGTGCCACATGGTAGGTCCACTTGGCAACCACGTGGCAAAATTTGATGTGGCAGGGGTGATGTGGCGGGTCCATCTGTCACCCCTACAGTGGTTAACTGGGCTGCAAACGCTAACATAGGCTGCTGACTCTATAATGTGGCACTAGGGCCATGGAATTTGGGGTGGAGTGGCAACTAACGGCAGTGATGGCGAGATCAGGCACTACACTAGTGGAGGAAGTGAGGGCACCACCTACGGAGAGCGAAGGACAGGCAGCAGTGTAGCCATGGCGGCCCTACGGTGGCACTGCCAGCTGAAGCTACTATGGGTGGTGTGGCGATGGCACACCTGTATTATATTTTTTTGGCCAAAATTGTCCGTACGGTAGCCCGTAGTGCAAAATAAATTTTCCTCCCGGAGCCCTGTCTCCAAAAATGAAAAGTTTTATATGGATCCTAGCTGAAAAATGCCTTCTGAATCCAATGGCAGCATCTATTTAGGCCCAAAGTGCTCCAAAAATTCACTGTTCTCCCAATTTGAAGAAAAAATGCATAAACAAATGAGAGTTTGTGACTTCAAATCACGGCTTCAAAAGTCCTTCAACCAAGCAGTAGCAGGGAGGCTCTGATACGATGTTGGAGTTGATAAAATCCAACTCCAAAGATGCCCAAGATCACCTGCATGCAAAAACCTGTCAAAGGGAAGCCAAAGAAGGAAGAGCATGGAGCAAGGGAAAAACTTTAAGCATACCTAAGAGAAAATATGCAAACACAAGAAAATATGTATTTATAATAAAAATGTTTTGTTGTTACAATGAGGGAGCTCAAATATAAAGAGCTCAAGGAATCTCCTAGAACAAGCTAGAAGACACTAGGAGATAAGTGTGACAACTAAGCATACATCCACATGAGGTGAAAATTCCTCAAACAAGGTGAAAGGATAAGTATGACTTAGGAGAGAACAAACTCCTGTATTATCATCAACTTATAACAAACTCCTAGGCTACAACTAATAAATAAATGCATTTACCTAAGTAAGCTTAAGTAAATAGAATAAATTATTAATTATTAATTATTTATTCCAACATAAACTATATTCAGATTCTAAGTTGCAGAATGAAGAAAATGCATGTTCTAATTCTGAGATCAATACACATGAAAGAGATGTTGAGAATACTAATAGAGATGTACATAGTGACTTTGAAGCTGAAAGACAAAATGTAGAAATAAGAGCTAAGCCAAGACTATCTAAATATGTCAAAAGGCATCATCTTGCTGATCAAATCATTGGAAACAAAGATGCTAGACCAATGAAAAGAAATACATTGAGAAGTGAACTATGTCTATTAAGTATGAAGAAGCCCAAAATAGTAAAAGATGCATTAGAAGATGATGACTGGTACAAGGCCATGGAAGAAGAGATTCAACAGATAGAGAAGAAAAAAACATGGAGTCTAGTTCCTAGACTAGAAGACAAGAATGTGATTGGTACCAAGTGGATATTAAAAAACAAACTAGATGAAAATGGTGAAGTAACAAGAAACAAAGCAAGACTAGTTTGCAAAGGATATGCACAAGAAGAAGGAATTGACTATGGTGAGACATTTTCTCTTGTTGCAAGAATGGATGTTAAATATACATTTCTGAATGGCATACTAGAAGAGGAAGTTTACATAAAACAAACAGAAGGATTTTTTGATAATAACAATAAGAACATGGTATATAGACTACACAAAGCCCTATATGGATTGAAGGAATCACCAAGAGCATGGTATGAGAGACTTCATACTTATCTTGTGAAGATTAGATTTGAAAGGACTGATGATAACACCAATCTATACATAAAGGCAAAAAAAGAAAAAGGTATTTTGCTATCTAAAATATTTGTTGATAATATCATATTTAGAGAACAAGATGCTTTATGTAAAGATTTTGCAAATTAGATGAAGCAAGAATTTGAAATATTTATGTTTGGAGAAATTATTTTTTTTGTGAGATTGCAAATATATTAGATGAAGTATGGTATATAGATCACTCAATAAAAATATGTCAAAGAGATATTCAAGACATTTAGACTAGAAGATTCCAAACCAATAAGTACACCTATGGTGATAGGAAACAAGTTGTCAAAGAATGATGATTCAGCTAAGGTGAATCAAATATTGTATAGGTCTATGATTGGCAAATTGAAATATGTAGTACATAGAAAACCTAATATTGCATTAGCTATAGAGATAATTGTAAGATTCTTTGCTAATCTTAGGGAGAATCACTTAATGACCGTGAAGAGGATAATGAGATATTTGAAAGAAACAAAAGGGTTTTGTCTATATTACAAGAAGAACAAAAGGTTTGACTTAAGAGCCTACACTGATGTTGATTGGGCTAGAAAAATTGATGACAGAAAGAGCACTAGTGGAAGATCATTTTTCTTAGGCAAGAGACTAGTTACATGGACAAGCAAGAAACAGAGTCACACTTCACAATCTACTGTTGAAGCAGAATATGTTGCTACTATTGTAAACTACACAAACATTGTATGGATCAAATAGCTACTCAAAGGAATGAAGGAAGAAATCACAGGACCAGTGATAATTTATTGTGATAATATAAGTGCTATCAATATATCAAAGAATCCCATGATGCACACAAAGAAAAAACACATTGTAATCAAATATCATAATGTAAGAGAATTAGTTCAAGACAAAGAGGTGAAGATGGAATATGTTAACTCAAATGAGAAAATTTTTGATAGCTTCACAAAACCATTACCTAAGGATACTCATGAGTATCTAAGAGGTAAACTAGGGGTGATACCCTTATCAAAGACTATGTAATAAACAAAGGGAGTGCCCTACATCAAACAAGCTGATGTTTATATAATACAAATTGATGCAATGAATCTTACTTTAGGAACTTCCTAAAGTAACCATAGATTTGAAACTTCAAATCAGTCACAAGAAAGGTGACAGAGGAAGAAAATGAGGAATCTGTAAAGCTTATATCTGCATATTTTGAGGATGACATGTTTTTGGTATAAGTCTTTGGCATTTTCGTCAAGAAAGGAGAAAGTACATTAAACTGGTCATCATCAGAAGAAGAGTTTTACTGATCAAGTGTAAGAGAAAAGTGGAAGAAATTCCTAAATTGATCTTTTTATTAGAGAGGGAGAAAGATATGAAGATTTGAGTCAGAACAAGAGAGGGAGACATTGATCAGAGAGCCAAAAAGAAAGAGGGAGAAATCCTAATCTACCCAGTAAGAGGGAGATACAAGAAGGAACTCAAAGGGAGTTTTAAGAAGGAGTTTTGTAACCTAATCAAAAGATGGAATTTGTTGATAGAGGGAGGAATACAAGTTCTTTCTTTGGTATTGCCTTATTGTTTTAACCTAGTCAGATCGGTTGAACAAGATGTTCATCATTTGATTAACTTGGTTGATTAGTTTGGTTTGCCATCAATACCAAAGAGGGAGATTGTTGAAATCTGATTGAAAAAGAGGAGATTGTTGAAGAAGACTGTGTTTCAATCATTGTTTCGTCACTAATGTCAAACCTACTATTTACTGATAAGATAATTTTTTATAAGATTCAAGTACTATCACTTAGATGATTGATGAGGAGGATTTGATCAATAAGATGTAACAAAAGCACCTAGAGGAAAGGTTGAGTTATGATTATGTAATGAAGTACAAGGATTAGTTAAGACAGTGATGACATGATGTATTGATGATCTACTTAAGGTTACAAAATGGTTGGCTACACTTAGAAAGTTTAGAAGAATAAGTTAAACAAAGTTTGTCTACCAAGCTTGATTGAGTGGATAGTAGGTGCCGAGAAAGGATAGTTCAAGCCAAGGAGAAAGTCATTTGGAGCTTAGTGAAAGAAAATTCTAGTGGATGTTGAGTAAATTTTAGTTGGTGTTGAGCACCAATAAATTTTAATTGATATTGAGTGATTTTATAGTTGATGCCAAGTGATGTAGTATGTGCTAAGCATCAAAAGGTTGATAACGTCGAACTATTGCATTATGAGAAAGATCAAAGATTCATCGAATCTAAGCTAACAAGTTTTTTTTCTTCAAACTTTTGAACTAGGAGGAAGATAAGATTGATGAGCTGGTGGCACAAAATTTGATGTAAATCATTTTTAGGTGAAGTCAAATGGATTCTAGGAGAAGTTTCTAGGAAAGACAAGATATGGGGTAGATGCATTGTATCCTACCTAATCCATCCAAAATCCTAATTTAGATGATGAATAATGAGAAAAAAAAAATTCTAATTTCCTTTATATAAGAATGTCTGGTCATGAAGCAAAAAGGTTAGAGAGGTTAGTGTCATGTGTGAGCGCCTAAGGAGGAGAAGGAATTAAGGGTTTTGCTTCATCAAGTGACCCAAGAGAAGAGTCTGCAATGGCATGTTAAGCAAGAAGTATTAAGGAGATGAATTCTTGAAGGGTGAACAAGTTGTTAGAGCTACAAAGTATGAAAGCCAAGAAGAATTGAGAACTGAATAGAGATCTATAATCTACAAGTGAAGTTGTAAGTTGTATTAGATCAAAGCTCTACTATTACTCTCTAACAATTGTATTAGTCTAGGGTAAATCCTTTGGATTAAGGTTGACCTAATAGTCTTTGGAAAATCCTTTAATAGGGTGGAATTCCAAGTGAATGGCCTAAAGTCCTCTAACAAGGCTCACTTTGAACAGGGTGATTGAAATCCCTTAACTGGGTCACATTTAACAATGTGTATTGTAACCTTTGGCAGGGTTGGCCTTTCACAAGGCATCACTTCAGAAGAGTGAAAATGGAGTAGCATGTTACTGGTGGCTTTTTCCAAATTGGGTTTCCATGTAAATCATTATGTCAAGTGTGCTGATGAATGTGTTGTGTTTCATGCTTTACATTTCTACAAGTTGATTTGACAATACAATACAAGTTTTTGTAAATACCCAATGAATGCATGCATTGGTATGAACATTTTATGGGTTCACTAAATTGTGAAAATGTTTTAATTTTACACATCTAGACTGAAAAACTGATTCACACTCCCCCCCTCCCAATTATTCTAAATTAATTCCAATATATTCTTCCTAGACCTAGATTTCATTAGTGTTCCTTTTTTGTTTGGGTTAGCACTAATCTTCCTAGATCTATCTCTTTAGAATTGAGAGTGAAAGGAATTATCTCCTTGATTTCCCCCTCTTTGTTATGTAGTGTGTGGTTATGTTATAATCTTAGGCTTTATATCCTTGATTCAATTATACCCCCTTACACCTTCAAGGGTTTCTGAGATAGTAGTGAAGAGATAGACTCGTAATCAAATGATGGATTGATTGAAGACTTTGATTACTAGAGGGCCTTAGGACTTTGTAACATCCAAAACATATTGAAGAATATGATAGTTACTCAAATTCAATTAGCCATTAAAAAACCTAAAAATGGATAAAGGAAGAAGTGAGACCCAAAATCTATTCAAGATAAACTAGATATAGCAAGGAGAGCAACCAACTAGGCTAGACTATTGAGATAGGTAAAGGGATACACCCTTTCTTGGGCATTGTCAAGGTTCTATCTTAGAATGTCAGGGGCTAAAATTCCCCTAAACAAATATGCCTAATCAAACATAATTTAGATTAGGTGAGATCCAATTTAGTCTTCTACAAGAAACTAAACTTAAGGTGGAGGACGTGGATAGCTTTTGATGAAGATTTTCTCATTGGAGGTGTAGTTTCTTAGAAGCTCTCAGATCTTTAGGTGGGTTAGGGATCTTGTGGAATTTGAGTACTATTGATGCTACTTTGAAGGTCAAAGATAGTTCATGGTTGTGGATCAAAACTTCATCGAAGAAGTTACTATCCAATGTAAATTGGATTGATGTTTATGGACCAATTAACACATGGGAAATGAGAGCTATGAAAGTCCCTCTTGAGTGTTATCTCAAACTACAATAATGAACTAGTTTTTTAAGATGGTGATTTGAATGTCATCCTAAAACCTAGGGATAAAAAAGGAAGGAGAGGTTGGTCTAGTCAGAGCCAACTTGATTTTGCAATTTTGCAATAGTAATGGCTTGGTAGAAATTAAATTATGCAAAGGGAAATTTACTTAGACCAATAGGTGGCAAGGCTTTTCCAATATTACAAAAAAGTTAGATGGATTCTTATTGACATGCAATTGGGGAGCTATTGATTGCGTATGCTTTGTAGATGACCTTCCTTTTACTAGATCTAATCACTACCCAATCTATTTAAATGTGCATGAGGATTCTTCTCCTAAATGAGCCCCTTTTAAATTTTAATTGATGTGGTGAAGAGATCGAAAAACAAAAATTTATCAATTAATAATAATGTAGGAGTTTTATTAAGCTCAGCTAAAGACATCAATAAGGAGGTAAACAAGTATTTCCAAAATATCTTCAATCTTCCCTCTTGTGACCAACTTCTTTTACAAGTATTGAGGATATTATTCCAAATGTTGTCGCTGTGGAATAAAACAACATTTTATATGCTCTTATCACCATGGAAGAAGTGATAAATATTTTTTTAAATATGGGAGGTGAGAAGCCCCAGTTTCACATTGTTTACTAGTGGCCTTTTTTCAAAATTATTGGAGTATTTTTAGTAATTATATCTAGGAAGTGGTGGAGGAATCAAGAGATGGAAGTTTTATGTTGAAGGACTTTAACAATATCTTCGTTGATCTAATTCCTAGAAAGGAGGATAAGGTGTTTTTTTAATGAATTCAAAGCTATCTCTTTAATCAATACTATGTATAAAATAATTTCTAAAGTAATAATCAATAGATTAAAAATTGTGTTGTGTATGGTCATTTCTATGGAAAAAAGTGGCTTCTCACCCAATAGATCTATCTATGAAGGTGTTATACTAGCTCATTAGACTATACACATAGTCAAATATACTAACCTTTCCAAGATGATGGTAAAGCTTGATATCAGGAAGGCCTATGGTGCAATCAATAGAAAACTTCTCAATTTGGTTTTGGAGAAATTTGGCTTTGGCCAAGAATGGATCAATTAGATCAATAACTGCATTTCTACTCTAAGGTTTTCTATCTTGGTGAATGGTGGCCTATAGTTTTTTTTAATTCTAACATAGGCCTCAAACAAGGCAATCTTCTTTCTCCATTTTTTATTTATTATCATGCCTAAATTTTTTAGTAGGTTAATCACAAAGGTGAGATTGGATAGTAGATGGAAAGGTATTTGAATTGTTAATTATGTAGATCCCCTCATCTATTTATAATTTATTGATGAAAATTACCTTCCTAGTGAATCTTCTATCAGAGAAAATCTGGTGATCAATTGTCTTCTGGATGACTATAGTAGAATATCAAGTCAATAGTTTAATTGGCACTCGTCTAATATTTATTTCTTTAATACACCTTAGAGGTTACAAAGGGATATAAGTCTTGCACTAAGTATGAGAATAGCCAATCTCCCAAGATAATACTTGGGTATCCCTCTTTTTGAAGGTTCTTCTAGGGTAAACCTTTGGAAGAATTTGGTATAGAGTTGTATAAAAAGGATGGAAGGTTGCAAGAGTAAATGGTTGCCCATGACTTGTAGAATCATGTTATTGAAGTTAGAAATATTGTTTATCCCTATTTTTTCCATGAGTTATCTTAAGATTCCTAAAATATTATTAAACATTATTGAAACTTGAATGAGGAAATTATTTTGGAATGGAGGAGTGAGGAGAAAAAATGATTGTTATTGGCATGAGAAAAAATTTGAAAATAAAAACATATGGGGGAGATGGCTTGAGAAAGTGGGAGATGATGACTAAAGCATTAGGAGCAAAACTAGTTTGGATGATGTATGTGAATCTTGAGTTTTTGTGGGTCAAAAATGTTTGTACAATGTACTTAGATTTGTAGCAAGACAGTCAAATTCTTGTTATTCACAGTTATCCAAGGGGTTCTAGCATTTGTAATTTTATTTTGGATTGTGAATCTCTTATCACAAATCACATCACATGGCATATTAGAAATGGATTACAAGAAAAAATTTGGCCAATTCCTAAAGGAGTCACCCAACCCTAGCACTGGATCAAACCCTTAGGGAGGCAAGAGTGTTACTTGAACAATAATGATGGTCAAAGGTAGTAGGCTACATGGAACAATATGAAATGCCTTATGGTGTAAGATGGAGGTGGAAAAGTATTAAAACTATTAATTTGGATGCTCACCTAAAGGAGTTGTTGGAAATCTTTGAAGATAGATACATTGTGAGAAATAAGAAGGATGTTAATTTGGTGTGGTGGACAATAACCAATGGTTGTTATTTAACAAAAAATAGTTATCAAATTTTGACCGATGTGTTAGAGTAAATAATTAATTTATTAATTATTTATTCTATTACTTAAGCTTACTTAGGTTAATGCATTTATTTAATTATTAGTATTTAATGCATGTTGTGGTTAGTTGATGACAACACGGGAGTTTGTTCCCTTCTAGCATGTTCCACCTTTTTGTGGATATGTGCTGAGTTGGCATCCTTATCTTCTACCACCTTCTAGCTTGTTCTACAAGCTTCCATGAGCTCTTTATAAGCGAGCTCCCTCTTTTTATTGTCAACATATCATCACATATTGTATATTGTAAATACATTTTCATTATGTTTGCACATATTGCTCTCATGTCCGTTTAGGGTTTTTCCCTTGCTCCATGCTCTTCCTCTTCATGGCTTCTCTTTGGCAGGTTTTCGCATGCAGCTAATCTTGATCATCTTCAAAGTTGGCTTTCCTCAACTCCAACATGGTATCAGAGCCTTCCTGCTACTGCTTGGTTGAATAATTTTGAAGCCGTAATTTGAAGTCACAAACCCTAGTTTGTTTGTGCATTTTTTCTTCAAATCGGGGGATCAGCATTTTTTCGGAGCACTTTCAGCCCAGACGGACATCACTATTGGATTTGAAAGGCCATTTGCAGTCAGGATTCATATAAAACTTGTCGAATTTGGAGACAAAGCTCCGGGAGGCAAATTTTTTTTACATCAGGGCCTTTCGTATGAATCGTACGGACGCATGATGATTTAAAAAAAAAGGGGGGCGCAGGGCCGCTCCACCGCGGCCACCGCAGGGCCACCCGCGCCACACTTGTGCCCGGCTCCTCATCTCCTCGGTCGCCCGCACCAGCAACTCTGTATTTGCTCTACCTATGATCTGCATCGACGGCCATTGTCTAGCCTCCGCCGCGGGCTGATTCCACCGCTGCGGGTTTCCTCCACCCGAGCCGCCCTTCAGCAACCTCCATCGGTAGTGCTTTAGATCCGCTGCCTTTGCCGGCTCCAGTCTAGCCGCTCCACCCGCTATCAGCGACAGCTCGTGTCCTCGTCAACAGCCTACGTGGCATTTTGCCCAGTCCGCGCTTGACACGTGGCACGGGTGCCACATGGCACATTGCCACATGGCCCCTGCCACATCATTCGTACTGCCATGTGGCTCCTTTTTTGTAGTGATAGCCTCCAAGCTGTCAAATTTAGTCACGTGACTTGCTAATGTCATTGTTGTGTCATCAACCTGCCTTGCACCTCTCCTGATTTCATTTTGGACCTACTTGTGGTTTTTTGGCCATAACTTTTGCATACGGAGGTATTTTTCCAATCCAAAAGAAGCGCTGAAAAGCTGGTTCTGAGATGGAGATTTTGGTGCAGGTATTTTTAGGTTTTGATGCTTTTTCATTGCCCATTTTTTTTGTTGAATTCCAAAGTCCTATTTTTGACTCCGGCATGCATATCTTTTGCGTCCCATGTCAATTTTTTGAAAACTTTATATTTTTGGAAAGCTGGTTCTGTCACCTTTTCAAAAATGTAATCCTTGTCTTTAGTTTTTGGCCTCTACTCTTTCTATCATAGTTTTGGCATTTTTGCTCTATGGTTGATATTTTGAGTGTTTTAGGCCCGAGGATCATTTTCCTGGCATGGTTTGCTTTTTTTTCGGCTATACTTTCCTTTGTTGTAGCTCTTTTTTAGTTCTAATCATTGTAGCTATCATTTTGAAGCACTTTTTTGTTTCACACTGAGATAAAGTGTCACTTTTGCATTCCGAGGATCATGAACGTTGTTTTGAGTCAGTTGTACATGCACTATTTTTCTAAAGCACCATGGGGGGGATATTTGTTTGTTGTTTTAGGCATTATCCCTTTGTCAAGTGAGTGTCCCTTCCATGACATTAGCCCCATGCAGAGTCAGTTAGACCGTGTCTTTATAGGTGTTTGTACCTCTTTTCCTCTCTCCTCGTTCTTGGTTCGTCTGCAGGAGACTTTGGCCCACCTTCTCAGTTACCTGTCATCACACCCTGTCTACATTAAGGGGGTGTTATGCTATTTTTCTAATGCATCTGTGGTTCGATGGTTCGATAGTGTGAACTATGTATTCAGTGGTTGATCCTATGTACAAGGCAATTGCAGTGGCTGGCTACCTATGCATTTCGGTGAGATGGATCATCTACCATATAGACATGCTCGGTTTGTGCCTTCTTCTTCCATGGAGGTTCTTCTGATCAGCAGTTTGGCAGATTTGCAGCTTCTTCTTGCTTCAGTGATGCTTCTTTACATGATCACTTCTTGTTCCTGTTTTAGGGGACAATTTCCCTAGTTGGAGACTTCTTCAGTTCTTCACTAGGTTCTTACCTCTTTTTGGGGGAGGGTTTTTCCCACATGTTTTTCTCTCTTTCCCTGTTTACAAAGGTTGCATCTTTTGTTGCATTGTACTTAGGTACCTAAAATGGCCTTGTTGCCGGGACCCATTCTACATTCATCTTAGTTTTGTGAGCTTAAGGCATTTCCCTAAGTTGCACTTAAGGGGGGGTGTTAGAGTAAATAATTAATTTATTAATTATTTATTCTATTACTTAAGCTTACTTAGGTTAATGCATTTATTTAATATTTAGTATTTAATGCATGTTGTGGTTAGTTGATGACAACACGGGAGTTTGTTCCCTTCTAGCATGTTCCACCTTTTTGTGGATATGTGTTGAGTTGTCATCCTTATCTTCTACCACCTTCTAGCTTGTTCTACAAGCTTCCATAAGCTCTTTATAAGTGGGCTCCCTCTTTTGTATTTTTAATATATCATCACATATTGTATATTGTAAATACATTTTCATTGTATTTGCACATATTGCTCTCATGTCCGTTTTCCCTTGCTCCATGCTCTTCCTCTTCATGGCTTCTCTTTGACAGGTTTTCGCATGTAGGTGATCTTGGGCATCTTCAGAGTTGGCTTTCCTCAACTCCAACATGATGAAGTGTGGGAAGAGGATTTTCCCATTAAGCTCTTATGGGGAAAGCATTATCTTCCCAAAGTAGCATCCTTTGCATGGTTGGCTACCAAAAAGAGGATTCTAATAGATGACAGACAAGAAAAGTTTGGTGTGCATGGTTCCTCAAGATGTGACCTATGCAAAGAATAATGTGAAGATGCAAACCACTTGTTACTATATTGCAAGGATGCTTATGCAGCATGGGCTATTGTTCAAATGAAATTGGGTTGGAATGGGCCATTGCCTAATACTTTGAAGGATTTTTTCTTTTGGTGGACCCGTAAGACACCAAGAACAATTTTTTCTTGTCTATGGAAAGTGTGTCTATCCATAATTATATGGGAACTTTGGAAAGAGTGCAATAGGTGTTCAAGGTAAGGAGGAATCTATTAGAAAAAATATTGATATAATTGATCATACAATTGAGCAAATAGTTAATGTGAAGGCTTGGTGTACCCCATCACATGTTTTGTTCACTAATTTGGATAGTCTATGTAAATCAACATGGCCAAACTTGAAGTATAGGATTGAAAACCATGAAGCAAGGGGAAGATGTAAATTAGATAGGTCAAAAATTAGATGGCTCACCCCAACCAAAGGGTGGTTAAAAGTAAATTTTTATGGGTTTTAAGAAAAGTTTGATGGTAAGATGGGGACAAGTTTCATTTATAGAGATAACAGTGGGGATATTTTAGCTATTGGAGCTATTCGATTGACAAATATCTCAAATAACATGGTTGAGGGAATGAAAACTCTAGAAGCTCTTCAAATTGGCCAAAAATTAGGCTTCTAGAATATCCATTTAGAAGGAAATTATTTGATTTAAGTTAGTGTCATTCAATAGGACTCAATTTCTTCTTGGCATTTACAACCTATAGTGGTAGCAATGAAAGAAAATTTATTATAGTTCACTAATTATAAAGGTAGATAAGGCAATCAATAAGTAGATACTCTCTCCAAATGTACTTTATCTTTCGAGTAGGAAGGGGATTTGAAATTTGAATATTTTCAAACTAATGACAAATTATGACGAGTCAGCATCAATGGAAACTATTATGTAGATGTTCATAAATAAAAAAATGATAGATTGTTGAACGTAGTTGGAAGCTATTGGAATATTAGGCTTAAAAATTTGAGGGATGATCAATTGTGATCCTTGTAGCAGTTGTATTTTGGCAATGATGATGTGTTAAAGTTGTTCTTGGAAGACCAACTTGATGTTAATCTAGTGATATTCTTCCATATTATGTTCTTTGTCCTATGTTTTTTGTTTGTATTTCTATTGTTTCTTACTCTTTTTGTAAGGTTAGATATATCTCTTATGGATTCTCTAGTCTTGGGTACATCAATTGGTATCAAAGTTAGTCTTGGTTGCTAGTTGTGGATCATACAAGCACTTGGATCTTGTTGTTGACATTATGGTCAAAGTTTGTTTATTAGTGACTCACACTTAGTCAATTGGTTAGCAGCTACCAAGCTTATCTTACAATTTGTAGTGTTAACCAACTAATCTAGGTACAACTAAGTTCTACAATTGCTATCAAGTTCCAGAATCATTATGCAATTCATGCCTAGCAGTATCTACCAAGTTAATTAATGACAGTGCAAACTGAGCTTCACAATACTAACTGAGTTGCACAGTGTCAACCATGTTCTCTAGTGTCTACCAAGTTCATAGTGTTAGTGATGTGAATCTAGTGTTGACTAAGCCAAGGAGTTTCAACCAAGTGATTTAGTTTATACCGAGCTTGTAGTGTTTGTGTTGACCAAGCCATGTAGTGTCAACCAAGAGATTCAATTTATATGTCAAGTTTCACAATATTCACTGAGTCACAAGTGTTGACTAAGTTCAAACTACTCGGAAGTGATTAATATAAACCAAGATTCTACATCTACTAAATGATTTTGAGTGTTGACAATGGTTTCTGAGTATCAAAACCTCACTTATTTTGTCTTAAGAACCTAGGTGCCAACAATTGAGCCAACTTTGTGGATTTTGGTGAAACTTGTAGTGTAGCCAACTTTGATGAATTGTATTTTGGATTGGTATATATGTAATTTATTGTATCACATCCAAAAATGATAAGTAGATGAAGAGAAGAGGTGTGAATTAAGAAGGCTATAAGCAGTATAAGGGATGGCAAAAATTAATCTATCATAGCAAGGTGATCTTTACATTTCAAAGGAATCTCAACCAGAAAATTAAAGTTGCAGATTAGAGATTAGCCACTGGTTCATCCTAGCAAGTGTATTAGCGAAATCCTTTAACCAGGTAGACTTAAAAATCTTTATCAAATCTCTTTATCGAGTGCATACTTCATTATATGTTTTGTAAATTCTTTCACAAGGTGGACCTAGCAATCCTTATTGCTCTTAACAGGGTAGATCATCAGAAGTGACCAATTGTAAGCCTTAACCAACCAACATTATACTATAGTACTAAAGCTTGTGGGTATTATCCCCACCCCAGTTTTACTTTCTATTTGGAAGGTTTCTAGGTCATCATATATTGTGTCAATGTTTCATGAATGTTTTACTGTTTTCATTATTTCATGCATGCAGTTAGATCAAAATATTTTATGAAGTTTTAATTGGTGAAATAAGCTGAAGTTTTATTGGTTCATGATTCACACCCACCAGCGCCCCCCCCCCCCCCCAAGTAACCTTGCCTACCTCATATTTCCAACACTTATGCCTAGACTTTCATGTCTTATTGATGTCGAGTGGTTCAAGAGGAGTTTCTATTTAACAAAATTTGAAGGATATTACTAGATATGCAAGGAAGGATAATATGAATTATGTGGAAAAAGTGATAGATTGTCAAATGTAATTTGAATTAATTGGAATGTTAGGTGTATAAATTTGAGTGATGATCAATTGAAATCCTTGTAGTAGTTGTATATTAACAATGGTGATGTAATGAAGCCACACTTGGTAGGCCAAATTGATGATAGTAAAGTGATAATATTCCACATTGTGTGCTTTGTCTTAAGTTTATTTGTGTATTTCCTCTATTCCTTACTCTTTTTGTATGGAACTAAATGTGTATTTATAAAAAATGTTAAATGAGAAATGTAAGGTGGTTCAGAATAAAGAAAGACTACTATATATATAAGGTATTCATTTTAATGATACTTTTTCTCCTATTGCAAGGACTGAAGTAGTTAGATTATTGCTTCCATATGTTTCTCATGGAACTTTTAAAGTCTATCAAATGGATGTTAAGTTATCTTTTTGTAATAACGAGTTAGAGGGAGATGTCTATATTGAACAACCTAATGGATTTGTTCTAATAGATAAAGAAGGTATAGTTTGTAAATTGTAGAAAGTTTTGTATGGATTTAATAAAGCTTCAAGAGCCTGGTATGAAATATTGTTAAAATATTTGCTAAAGATTGTTTTTGAAAAAGGGACTACAAATATTAATTTGTGTTTGAAACTAATTGATGATAATATTATGATTTTTGAAGTTTTTATTGATGACATTATTTTAGGTAGTGATGATGAGTTAAGTAAAGGTTTTGCTAATGAAATATGAAAAGGAGTTTGAGATGTCTATAATTGGTGAAATAAAATTCTTTCTTGGATAACTCATTTTTTTTATACATTCTAAATATGTTAAAGAGTTATTAAAGAAGTTTGGAAAAGAAGACTCCAAACTACTTGGTAGTCCTATGATGGCTAATTGTAAATTGGCTTAGAAAGATGATGAATCCACTTGTACAAATCAAAATAGATATAGATCCATGTTTGGATGATTGTTTTTCTTATCATAGTCTTCTACCTAATATTCAAATATTGTTGGTATTGTTACTAGATATCATACTAAATTCAAGGAATTTTTTTTGTTATAATGAAGCATACATTGAAATATTTTAAGGTGTGTTTTGATAAAACTATAATGATAGATTGTGAAAATTCAAGTGTTATTGATATATCAAAGAATCTAGTAAAAATTTCAAGGGTAAAGAATATTTCAATTAAGTTTATTTTCCTAAGAGATAAAGTGAATGTGAAGGAAAATAGATTGGATTATGTGCCTGCTAAAGAGAATATTGTAGGTATCTCCACAAAGCCTTTATCAAAGGATATAGTTGAGTATCTTTGAGGTAAACTTGGGGTTATAGCCCATCCTAATTAGATGTAAGCTACTTGGGATGTAATCAATATAGTGCATTAATAGATAAATTGTTTTTTGATTGGTGTATTGGGGACTTTTCCTTAAGGGGAGAAGGTCATGTATGGTTCAATAATGCATATGATGAATCATCCTTTTGAGGTTAGATCAGAGTTGTTTCTTTTTCTTCTATGATATCATTGGCCCCTTCACCATTTATGTCAAACAGGAATATTTTGTGTGAAAAAGATGATCTTATGGAAAGAAATATTCCTAAGCCACTTTTCAAAGCGATAAGATGGATATATTCTTGACTTCATGCATTGATTTATTTTTCACTGAATATGTTGTCATTAATGTCAAATGTGGAGATTGTTGTATAATTTGAGAGATTTTTTATGGTGACATTAATTTTTAGTCATTATTGTCAACACTATGTTTTGTTGTTGAAGACAATGCATTACTTTGGTATATTTATTGTTTTGGGTATTGTTACAAGCTAAAGTTGTTGTTGCACCAAAAGATCAACTTGTTAATGTTTGATCAACCACTAGACTTATAGAACACAAGAGGCAGTTAAGACATGTCATAAATCCCAAAGGGGAATGTTGGAAGTTAGTTCAAAAAATCCCCATCAAGGTTATTTGGAGGAGATTCAAACATGTGACCAAGCTTTGATACTACTTGTTACAAGATAAAGTTGTCAATATTGGATTAAAGATTGACATGTCAATGCTCGATACAACCACTATACTTATAGGACACAAGAGTTAGTTAATCCATGTCATCAATCCTAAAGGTAAATGTCGTCGATTAGTCCAACATGTATTACATTGAAGATCTAAATATTTTATTTTTGTCGCAATTTTTGAGATGCCTATAGTTGATTCCTATCAACTTACAAAGGTTAGGATGGTTATTTAGATGAGTTTTGGTTTTTTTTTTTATTGGTTCTATAATGTTCTTGAGTATAGAAAATGTGTATTTGGTTCGATATGAACTGGTTTTCATGATTCAAATGTTTCGATGCTAGAACTATTATTATATCTTTTTATGCATCTAGAATTATTATTATTCATGATTATGAGGGTTGCAAGCTATTTTTTGATTTGTCTAAGTTCAACAATTATAGTGTTCTTGTATTTGGTGTTGAAGATGAGTTTTATTTTTGTGTTGAAGATGCCATAAAGGTTTCTAATGGTATTCATGTTATTTGTCAGTGTTCTTAGATCTTGTGACTTTTGGTCCCAACTAGTATTGAGAGAGGGGGTGAATCGGGACACACAATTCTACCAATTAAACTAGAAGCCTTATCAATTATCCTATCTATCGATACTTTAACAAGAAAAACTACTACAAAAGAAATGTAGTAGAACCATAAAAGATCACATAGAGAAGCATACATGAATGAAACATATTTTATGTAAAATCCCCCAGTGTGAAAGTTAAAACCATGGTGGGATTAATATACCCACTATCCCTATCAAAGGGCTACATCTATTCTTTCTGAGAATTCATCCGATTAGGAATGAATATAATCTATTAGGATTACAATAGTTTATTAAGGCTACCTCGTTAGAGGATTTAGGTACATTTCCAAGATATACCTCGTTAGACGATTTCAAAGACTTATTACAAGTATTCCTTGTCAAAGGCTTAGAATAATTGCAATAGTAAGAAATAAAACTAAAGATTAGATCTAAATATGTGGCACACCTTGCCTTGTAGATCCATTGTGATACTCCATGAAAATTCTTAGATCTCCTTCCTCTATTTTGGCATAACTTAGTGAACACACTATTTTCACTTCCTCTTTTATGTGCTTGAGCATGGGCATCTTGTTCTATATTCTTCTTCTATGTTATGGTCTGTTGCCATAGATCTTTTATCAAAACAACAACAACGTCTTCTGAATAAATTATGATTGACCTTAAATCCACCCATCTAGTCCATAGGTTGAAACCCTGAAACTATCCTACTCAAATCATCTAATTTAAAATTTGAATTGCATGACAAGAATAATCACAAAGTAACCACAACTACCTATTCATATGTGCATATTCATGTAGGCATGTCTATCTACCTATAAGTCTACATCTAGACTTGTGTCCTTGTGTCCATCTATCTCTTCCATTGTTTCTCTCTACATGCATGTCACATCACCATCAAACCTCTCATAGCCTGGTCACATTAGTGTTACGATCTAGATGTAGCTATTTGATTCCCATGTGTGTCTTCCTATTGTAGGCTTGTCTACCTCTTCTCCTTTGTCATGGCCAATATGTCAATCTACGAATGGTTTCACTCTCATGCAACACTTCAATCTTCTTGTTAACCAATTTCCAATCAATGACAACAATAATTTTCACTCGATACTTAAGTTCACTTAATTACAATTTTTCAATCAATCATGCCTATATAATCAAGTTAGTCCAACAATCTCCCCCTTTGAAATTGATGGAAAAACCTCTATACTTAGAAATAAATCTACACATTAACAATACTTTCATCTCTTCACAAGTTAAGATTACCTAACTCATCTCTTCTATGTCCATTATGCATGTTAGCATCCTTAGAATTTATTTGTATGAATAGTTTCATCTTGCTCTCAACATGTGGAAACTACCCCTTTCTCTTTTGTCTTATTTTATGTTTTCTTCCATAGGATATATGCTCCCTTATCCTCTTGAAGGGTACCCTCTATATTCTGGCATGCTTTTGTTTGTGTCCCTATTTCTGAGTCTTCTGACCTCATTCTTGTTGGTCCCAAATGGTAGTGAAAGGGGAGTGAATTAGTATACACACTTTTACAAAACCTGTCTATTGATCTTTTCTACACTCTGTGTCACTACTACTCTAACTATCAATGAAATGATAAATTCTATGCAATAAAACCATACAATGCGCCACATAGAAGAATACATTAATGACACACATATTTTTATGTGGAAACCCCAAGGGTGAGGATAAAAACCACACTAGGAGTAACGAACCCACTATCCTTTCCTTGTAAGAAAAAAAGTGTCATGTTAAAGTATTACCACTATTCCTTCTGAGAATGTATCCTCTTATGAATTCCAGGAACCTATTAGGATAACAACAACTTGCTAAGGCTACCTTGTTAGAGGATTTAGATCTGTTTCTGAGAGACACTTGGCATAAAGTAGAGTTTGCAAGTGTGAAGTAAAGTATGCTTCTTAGGAAGTGTATGAAAACATTATATGATGTGAATTATAATGTATGACCAAAGGAATGTGAAATTTTTGAAGAACAAGAAGAGTTGTTTTAGATATTGAAGAAATCAACAACAAGCAAAGAGGTTTTTGTATCTATCTATTGTATCAATGAATTACATTGTACATTGCATGTTTGAGTAGTGAGCTCTTCTTGCATACATTTTATATTTGTACATAACAACTCCTAACAGGGTTGAGGATCCTAACAAGGCTTGTATACTCTATCAAGGACTGGGACACTATATGCATGTAATAGACTCCTAACAAGGTCAATATCATTAACCAAATACTTTTGATTAGTGGATCATTTTGTGGGTACCATCTGTTACAAGCTAGAGTTGTTGTTGTGCCAAAAGATCGATCTATTAATGCCTAGTACAACCACTAGACTTATAGAACACATGAGGTTGTTAATCCATGTCACAAATCCTGATGGGGGAGGCTAGCAGTTAGTCCAAAAATTCCCCCTTTAGTGTTATCCAAGGGGATTCGAACCTGTGACCAAGATCTGATACCACTTGTTACAAGCTAGAGTTTTTGTTGAACCAAAAGATTGACTTGTTAATGCCTAGTATAACCACTAGACTTATAGAACACAGGAGGTAGTTAAGCCATGTCATAGTTCCTAAAAGGGAAGGCTAGTAGTTAGTCCAACACCATCCCCACCGAGATCTTCCCTAGTCCAAGGTTTCCCTACTTAACAAAATATAGTGTTATGAGTTCTCTTATTGCACGGTTATGTTTACTATTCAACATAATTAGTTTTCTTTCATATGCAAGTTATAAGGTAATTAACAATATCCAATTTTGGGCTAAAGTTTGGAGAATATTGATTCACACCCCCTCCCCCCCCACCTTTTTAGTATTCTCTATTTCTAACAATTGGTTTCATAGCTCAATTACTCAGAAGAGGATTAACAACTTGAGTAAGATACCTATGGATATGGAACAATTACAAAAAAAAACCTAGTAAAAGCTCTTGAGTAGATCGACATCAGCGCTAAAGAAAGAGATAGCCTGAGAGAAAGATATGAAGATGCAAAAGACTACATTGGTAAGCTAAAAGACAAGATTGATCATCTTAAATCAAAAAAGGAACCTAAAGATAAAATTAAGGATAGTGATGAACTTTCAATATTGATGAAATAAAATGAGATCCTGAAACATGAATTCAAGATCACTAAACTAAAGTTAAGTTTAAAGAAAGGTGATAGCAAAATTGTGTCAGATCTGAAATCTAAAAATGTAGATCTAAGATACCATCTTACAAAAGTTGCATCTAAACTTGAATCCACCAAGTTGGAATATGTAGAACTTGATAAGTACAACACTATTGTGAAAGGAGAGTTAACCTAGACAAAGCAACAATTAGAGAAGTTATATTCTAGTAGTGAGAAAATTAATGAGAAATTACATTTTTAGAGACATTCTTATGATAAGACCGGTCTTGGATATTTTATTGGAGGAATGCCAGCCAAGAAATCTAAAGCTAGAAAGGAAACTAGTTCAGAGATTCATCAGCCAAAACAAGAGAAAGAAGAACTAAACAAAGTTGAGGCAAATCAATATGATAATTCACCTAAGGAGATTGAACAAGTTGACCAACCTCAACAAACTAATGAACCTAAGAAACTTGAGAAAATTGAATCAACCAAGGAAGTAAGGTATAAATTTAAAGGTAGATTCTTTGAGTGCAATGAAATAGGTCATATGAAAAGGGAATGCATAGGTAACCTATTCAAAAATATTACTAATTTTTATTGTTATAATTGTCATGATTTTGGTCATAGAGTAGTTGATTGTAAGAAATTTAAATTTGATAGTAATAGTAGCAATAGTAGAATGTTTAGAGGTACCAACCCTATAGGAGAAAGGAGATTTAATCAAGAAGCCAATGGAGCAAGAAGCAACATTGTGTATTATAAATGAAACACTTTGGACACATTGCCAGAAATTGTAGGGCATCTATTAACTAG
Source organism: Cupressus sempervirens (assembly GCA_028749045.1). Lineage (NCBI taxonomy): Eukaryota > Viridiplantae > Streptophyta > Pinopsida > Cupressales > Cupressaceae > Cupressus > Cupressus sempervirens. The sequence goes on along the minus strand of CM053785.1, from coordinate 61,095,159 downwards.
CCTGGACCTAATTCCAGAAATAATGCACTAGTATGTTAGCTATGCAATAAATTTTTTCATATAGAAAGATTTTGCAAAAATGATATGAGGAACATCAATAGGAACCCAAATTTTAGAAGGAATGCCAAAATAAATGTTAGAGGGAATAATAGCAACAATAACAGTCAAAAAGATTGGCTGAGAGAGCATTTAGAAGAATTCAAAGAAGTATTTGTCAAAGCCAAAGATCCATCTAGTTCACATGTAGTATTAGAAGAGAAGTCATTTGGTGCACCTGAAGGAAGAATGAAGTCAACAATTATATGTGATTCATCCTATTTGAATTAAGCATCTTTTACAATTGAAACAAGCACCAGAAAGACATAAAAGGTAGTAGATGGAAAATTATGACTTGTGAAGTTAGTATGAGGTATCTCATTATGAGTTGAAGCTGTGGTTACGAGTGCATATGATTTGGAGATTATATGTGTGTGCAGAAAAGAAAACAAGTCTATTGGTAATCAGAAACAACTTTTCATGAATTGTGTACTTGTACAATTAATGTAGAGATCAATTTGGTGAGATTTAAAGGATGTGAATGAGATATTTTGTACCATTTGAGCATGTGACAAGTTAAGTAGCAAAATGAGTGCGAATTCAAGGCAATCTAAGAAACATTGAAGAAAATTTATTAGAAACCCTACATTCCGCAAAATTAAGGTATTTATCAAATTTTGAGAGTTCATTTATGAATTTGAAATCAAAAATTGTTATAATCATGGATTGGAGTTTGATATAAAATGTTGAGGATGAGGTTAAACCAAAAAAAAAAGATAAACCCCATTCAACGTTTAGAAGAAGACCCTATAGTAACATTTTTTGTTATTCTAGATGGAATATTATACTTGGAGAATGTAGGAAGCTATCTTAGGAGAAGATTTAAAATAGTAGGTGATAACATATCAAAGGAATTTGACCACATGTACAACCATGACATGAGCTTTAAGAGTGGTTATGAATACCTAGAACATAATAAAATGATTAAGATCTTATTTTCACATGACTTTGACAATGAGGATTGGGCAAAGACATTACTAAGAAGGATTCATGAGGGAAAATTTTGGTTAGGAGATAATGTGGTAGAAATATTAGCTAGCCTAAATCATGAGGTGACTGGTCTATGCAATGAAGGATCAATCCCATTAAATGAAAAGAATGTTAAGAAACTAGTGCTAGAAAACACCAAGTCTAAGGATAATGGGAGATGCATTGTATTAAGAAAAATAAAACAACATGATGTAAGATTCATATGTAAAATTATGACATCAACAATATTTGCCAACTCAAGAGAGGATGATATGGAAAAAATTTTCATTCATGTTATCAAAAAAATGCGTGTAGAAAGAGTAAAGGTCAATATGTGTGAAATACTAAGAGCATAGTTCGTAGAGAACTTGGAAAGGATGAAAAGAGTAAACAGTAGTCAATTTAGATTTAGATCACTAATTATCTATATGTTTTTCCATTTGACTAAAAGAATTCAATTCCTATCTATGATTGAACTAATTGGTAGTGATAAGTGCACATTTAAGAACATAACCAATATGTATATAAGACATCCAATAGATAAGGTTGACAATAGTGCAGATCTAATTATAAAATCATTCCAAGAAGAGATGAGATAAAGATATAGGATCCCACCTTTACTTGTGAACAAAGTCAAAGATGATAAGTGTTTTACAATTGACATAGATTTCACCTACATAGAACCAGTTGAACCTAGAATGACATATGTTGAACCACTTGGTTATGAAGTTACTAATAAAGAATTCAATAGATTTGGAACCTCTGAAGAGATAATGCAGTTGACATCTCAAGCTCAACTTGAGATATCTTCAAATAAAAGTTTGAGGCTACAATGAAGAAAATCATGTAGGAAGCATATATGATACCAAAAGAAATAGCAACAATAAGAAAAACTTCTATTGGAATGAGGCAAATTGGCAAACCACTGGTAGTGGGAGGAACATTTGATTGTAGAATCACAAGTAGCAACATCAACCATACCATAATCAATAGTTTCATAGGTACAACACATAATTGTCCTACAACAAAAGAAGAAAGGTTAAGAGGAAGTAACTATAACAAAAGTACAATTAGCAACCCCTACCAACACCAAGAGATCAACATGGACGACAGAGGTAAAGCAAGAATAGGCCAAGTCACAACCAAAGAAGAGAAAAAAGCAGATAGATAGTGGACAAGGCTAAAGAAGAAAAAACTTTACAAATGAAACTAGTTAAAAGAGTAGAGACAGATGTAAAGAAACCTTCTAGAAGAAAAACATGAAAGACAAAGGTTGAGAATTTGAATGTTCAAATTATCAACAATAATAATTTTGTACAATTGAATAACTTTTATGATCATTATAATTACATGGACAAACTACAATTGGAGAATGTGGCAGTTGGGCTTATGATTCTAAAGAAGAAAAAATTTGAACATATTGACAAGGACATGCCAAATGATCTATATAATAGATTGAGTAATGGAAGAAGAAGAGTAGCAAATGAGGATATAATTATAAGAGAAAATAAAATCAAAATATTGTGTGAGTTATAAAGTGACGATGATATCGAAAGAATAATGAAGGTCATTGAACCCTTGCTAAGAAATAAAAGAAGAGAAATATTTGTTAATGAGCGACAATTATGATGAGGTGAACAAAGAAATAGAGCAAGTCATTGTAAATTTTATAACCTCCACAACAAGGAAAGAACATGGAGTAGCAACACCAACAAAAACAATGTCAGAATCCACTCTACAAGTCTCAATTAGTACTGCTACCATGCAAGTGGAGAGTATAAGGATCACTCTAGATACTTTAGAAGATCCATTCAAAGACTATGGCACTAATGTTAAAAATTTTGTGAGCTACACCATCTCTAAGAATGAAGAAGAAGAAGAAGAAAATAAGAAAAAGAAGGAAGAAAAAGAAAAGAAGAAGAAAGAAGAAGAAGATAAGAAATGGAAGAAAGAGGAAGAAAAATTAGAAGCAGAAAAGAAAAAGAAACTGGAAGAAGAAAAAGATTAAAGAGGATAGAAAGAAAAACGAGGAAGAACACAAGAAAATGGAGGAAGAAAACAAGAAAATTGAGGAGGAAAGGAAAAAATTTGAAGAGGAGAAGAAAAAGAAAGAAGAAGATAAAAAGGAGGAAGAAGAGCAGAAAGATGAGAAAAAGCCCAATGTACCTAGTTCTTCTAGGACACCCCTTACATTAGCAACACTAACAAGATCAGATGATGATGATCAAATTGAACTAATTTCATCACTCAACATGATTATTGAGAAGAATAGAAAGATGAAAGTCTACAAAGCTCCATGATGGAAGTGACAAGGACATTTAAGAAAATTTTAGTTGTAAAGATGATAGAGTCAAATCCATAAGACAAAGAAAACATTGTAGTGCAAGATTTTAATGCAGAATTCACAAGTTTATTTGATATTGCAACTGTTCAAGCACTGGCCAAACATGATGCACAAATGTTTGACACTTTCTATCAAAATATCATAAATTAATTGGGAGCTCTTGATGCATGTATCAAGGAGTCGATATGTGAAAAAGAAGGAAAGGCATTGCATGTAAAGTGTGCATTACCATTTAAGTTCAGTAAAGACAATAATGAAGAGTGGAAAAAGAAGCATGAAGAACTCTAAGCACTAGTAAATTAACTTCAATAGCCTAATCAAAAGATGGAAGACATTGAGGCTAAGATTGGAAAGACTTGTGATGAAATAAGTCTTATTGAGATGAGTAATAAGATAATTGCTAAGAGATTTTCACTTCTCAGAGAAAATCTATATTTGAACTCTTGAATGATAGAAAGAGGAATGTCTTAAGGCAAAGACATCTTTTGAGAAGTTTGTCTATTCAAACCTCAATGTAGTTAAAATTGCTTCTTATGGACTTTGTACCCTTCATAAAATATCTAAAGGAGATAGAGATTCATGGGAGAATAACTTCAAGGGTCTAAAGAAAAAAATTTATGACTGTATGCCACAAATATCTAGCTTATGCAGAGGTATCGATCCAAATTTTGATTGATGTCAAAGGGGGAGAGATAAGGAAAATTGTATATAGGTATATGTGTGTAAAGGAGAATTAAGGTATATAATAGGGGGAGTAATGTAATAACCTAAACTACGTAAATGAGGACTTATGTGATATAATTAGCAGATACAAGGAAGGATGGTTAAACATATCTTTAGTATGAAGAAGGGAGACCTTGAAGATCAAGTCATGGCATTTATACTTAGAAAATTGTCTAAGTATCAGTTAGTTTATCTAGCAGAGCAGAAATAGTTTTTATGTGCATAGTTGATAGAGGCATTATTGGCACATGTGCATTTTGGTATGGACATGATATAGTGTTAGGATGATGTGTTCAAGTGCACGAGTTAGTATGGGCAATATGGAAGAAGATATAACAATTTTACCAGTTATGACAATATATAAACAAAAAAAAGTATGAGAGGAAATGGATAATTATAGATTAAGGAATTATTATTTTTACAAACTAATTACTTACTTAATTAGGGATAAAATCCTAGATGTTAACCATAAGACATAAATTTTTAATAATATATTTTATCAAGCATCTGAAAGAAGGCCCATTGGATAGTATTTTGAGAATTGCAAAGGTATAAAGGAGAGTTTGTAAGTGTGAAGTAAAGTGTGCTACTTTGGAAGACTATGCTAACTTTATATGATGCAAATTCTGATGAATGATTAGAGATATGCAAGTTTTGTGACGAGCAGCAAGAGTTGTATCAAATATTGAAGAAATTAGTAGCAAGCAAAGAGGTTTTTGTATGTATCATTTGTATCAAGGAATTACATTATATATTGCATGTTTGAGCAATGGGCTCTTCTTGCATACATTTTCTATTTGTACATAACAACTCCTAAAATATTTGAGGCTTCTAACAGGCCTTATGTCCTCTAATAAGGACTAAGACACAATATCTTTAACTAGATACTTTTGATTAGTGGTTCATTTTGTGGGTACCATCCCCACTAGGGTTTTCCCTTGGCCAAGGTTTCCCTAGTTAAAAAATATGGTGTTATGAGTTCTCTTATTGCATGGTTATGTTTACTATTCAACATAATTAGTTTTCTTTCATATACAAGTTACAAGGCAATTAATAATATCCAATTTTGGGCTAAAGTTTGTAGAATATTGATTCAACTACCCCTCTTAGTATTCCCTATTTCTAACATGTTCATACCTTCCTCTCATGTTGTCACATCAGTGGTGACAAGGTCATGGCCACTTAACATTCATGCTTCTCTATTCACTTCACTATCTTGATTGGTACACCAATTTACCAATGGTTTCGCTTACAACACTTTGAGACTTCTTGTTAACCGATTTCCAATCAATGAAAAAAAATCTTCTAACTCAATTCCTCATTTTATTACTCATCTTTTCCTAGTTGATGTATCTTAGTACAACAGTCTACCCCTTTGACATTGATGACAAAATCTTCAATACTACTTTGTAGGTTAACAAGACTTGGACTGAGACTTGACTTGTCTTAATGCCTAGATCATTTATTCTTACCTTGTATATCTTTCTTCTTCCCCTCTATCTTTATCCCATTTCTATAACTTCACCCTCTTTTTGTCATCAATGAAAATGAGATGTAGGGTCATTGTTGTTAGCTCACCTTATAATGGCAATCCATTTGTGCCATACTCTTCACAATCTCTTAAAGATGTTATTGTGCTTTTCATTTGGCTAAGTTAAGAAGGGTCTCTCATGACTCCTTCAAATCTTTGAATGTGATCACTACACTCCATATTTCTACAAACTTCCTATAAGATGCTTTTTCATTCTTTGCTAGTGGCAAGGCAAGTAGCTCATTTTATTCTTTTAAAGATGCTCTGATGGACCTGATCATTAGAGTCAAGAAGTATTGAAGCTCCATCAATTTGATAGTTCTCTTTTCTTCTTCATCTCATAGCTAGTACAACAAGTACATGGTGTTATATATCTTTGTCATATGTTCTACTGTTGATCAAGAGAGTGGATCAAATGGTTGGGAAGTAAAATCAATTTCTTCTTGAGCCTTTGCCTTCGATTGCTCAAGGTCACCTCTTAGGGTGCATAATGTTCTTTTTTTTGGAGTACTGGGTTTATTTCCTTCAAGGCTTTAGGCATCTCATCCTTGAGCGTCTTAAGTTCCCCTTTCTTCTCTTCAATAAGTTTCTTCTCTTCTTTGAGAAATCTCACTAGAACTTGTTGTTCCACTATCCTTGGAAGTCAGACTACCTTATCATGAAGTTGTCTTGTTACATATATGTTTTAAGTAATCAAATCATAATTCTCATCATAGGTTTCTTTTGTTGCAAGTCCCTTCAAAATGTCATGAGTGTTAGCCAATGTGTTTGAACGTTCATATCTTTTGCTATTTTGCTTAATCCTTTTATAATTCTTAATGAGCTTAGTGTATTTTCCCAACTCCTTTAATTTTATTTCATTGGTTCTCTTGCTTAACTCATTAAATAATTCTTTGAGTTCTATCATTTTTTTAGCTTTAGCTATAGTGGAGTCATATAGTGCTCTCTCATCCTCTAATATGTCAACCTTTTCTAGTTCCTAGGATTCTTCTTTCCCTTTGATCCTCTTCTTGCTTCTCAAATCCTCTAAGTCTCTATTCCTTTTCTTTGGATTCTTGATAGTCCTTTTTCCTTTAGATTCTATTGAGGATTGATTGATTGTTGGTGTCTCTTGGGGTTGAGTGGGTTGCGGGGCTTCTTGCCTTTTTATTATATCTATTTCTCTTTCCCATTCTTCTCTTGCATTAGTTTGGACCTCCATTATAGGAAGATGTGTATCACTTGCTTCATTGCCTATTTCTATCTCCTACGCTACTTGTGTCCTCTCTTCTTGTCCAATTATTTCATTATGAACTATTTTTTCTTATTTTTTCATTTTCTCCTTCCTTAGTCACATCTATGATATTTTTCCCATTCTTTGGTTGTCCTAGTGTCAGATTTGGGTTGCTCTTGTGTAGTTGAAGGTGTCGTAGACACCTGCTATGTTTCTCTTCTTTCATTTGGTTCTTTATTTAGATCTTGACTGATCTAAGTTCTCTATTATGTCTGTGTAGCAGGCTTCTCTCTTGGTTTCTTCTTAGTGCTCCTAGAACCTATTATCTTAGGTTTGTCTTTATATTTGTGGGCATCTTTGGTTGTCTTGCCTTGAATTCCTTCTTTCTCAAGAGTTTATATTTGTTGCTAATAGAGTTGTGAAAATAGCTTTCTTGCATTTGCAAATGCATCTCTTCTCAACCTTATGTTAGTGAGTGCTTCATCCAACATATTCTTCCAATTAAATATGGCCCCAGACCATTATTCTTTGATTATTTCAGAAAATCCTTCTAGTAGTTGGGACTCTACATTTTGTGGTGTTCTACTAAATTCTCTTAAACTTACTAGTATCAAATGTACTTTCTTATTCCTATTTGATTTATTGAATTTTGAGAATCTATCTCTAATGGTATTATAGTTATCATTATTTTCAATATCATTAACAATATTTTGCAGTGAAAGATTCTTACAATCTTTCATGGACTTCAATCTTGTAGGGTCTGATTCTTCTTCTCATTCCTATTCCTCCTACTAAGTAGGGGATTTCTTCTTTCCTTTTGTTATGTCTTTCCTCTTGTAAGTATACACTTTTGGGGGCTTAGAATTTTCTTTTTTCTTCTTTCTTCTTGATTCCTCCTCTTCTTCTGACTATAGTTCTTGAGTGGAAATTTTCTCTAAGTCAGTATGTGGACTCTCTTCACTTACTTGGGTTTCTTATGCCTCAAGTTGCTTTATTTTCCGCTTCATTTCTTTCTTCTACTTTGAATCTTTGGCTTCTTGTTTAATGAGATTTTTCTTTATCTCTTCAATTTCCCCAAACCTTTTTGGTCCCTTTTCAACTAGTTTCTCTAGTAGCTCCTCATTGAGGCTTCTGGTTGGTTCGTCCTCAATCTCATAAGGCAATTTCGTTAACTGATGAGTTCTTGGTTTGACTAATCACCATGCAATTGTCTATGGCTATTAGGAAGCAAATGTTTCTTTTATAGTCAATTACTAGATTTTTTTGGTATTCTTCCTCTTTTTTTCATGTCTTCTTCGAACTTCTTGAAGTAGACTTCAAGATTTTCTAGACCCTTGTCTCCCCTGACATGTTGTGCATGCTTGTCATCTATGAAGTAACATTGTTCCTAGATTTTAACTAGAATTCTTCATATCCAGGGTACTCAACCTTGAAATAGAAAAATATGCATACCACTATTATAGAAAATTTTAAAGTGTGTGTTACATTGTGTCTCTTAATCTTCTCAAGACTTCCCATCATTTTTTCATGTAACTAGTTGTTAAGATCTAGCTTGGTTTCCTTAAATTTTATTTGATGTGCTCCATATACTGCTCCTATGGGTACTTTGATTTCTTGACTAGACTAGTAAAGTCTATGTTCTATTGCCCTTGTTGTAAACTAAACCTTATCATCTGGAATGTCTTTCAAGGTACACATCCCGCCATCTAGGGGGCATCCCATCAATTCAACCACTTCTACTATTGTATGTATTTTGGTGGTTAGCTTTTCTCTAGTTTTATTGAACCCTATTACCCTTTCAACTACCTCCTTTTTTATTTTTTATGTCTTGTCCAACCATGTGTACTCATCATGCACTTGATTGAGCACAAATCTCACCCATTCCTTTTTGAATAAATTTGGAATATCTATGGCATGATTGAGGGTTGTGTTCTTGTATACTTTGAGATCATGTTTCCTGGTCTTTTTCTTTCTAATCTTCTCACATGTCTTTCTGATCAAAGTATCTCCCATTTCAACCATCTTTGTCTTCATATACTCTCCAACAACTTCTAGTAGAAGAATATTTCTTAGTAGTGAGGATAGGGCTCCATTCATTTTCTTATCACCTGTATTTAACAACACCTTCTCATAGATAAGAGGTTCCCCATCTTGTCCATCCATTAGTTCAATATTGAACAAGTCATTGTATTGCACCATTGAGATTTTGCATCTTTGGCTCTATCTCTTGACCTTTTTCTCTAGATAAAACTTAGGGTTTCAAAGTAACTGATAAATTTTGGCACAAAAATCACTCAAATAATAGATCTTGGTAGCTAGGGTTTCTCAATTGAAATGTCAAATAGTCCCAAGATTGCAAAAAGTGACTTTTTCTTGTCTGGACACTATTTATAGATTTGACAAAAAGTGTGATGATATGCTCTAAATGGTAACTTTTCGTCTTACTTGCCTCATCCTTTGTGCAATAAATTTTTTTTGACAGATAAACCAATGATCAAATTTAGATGATAGCATGTCTTTGATAGTATCTAGTGCTTCTTCCAACTATCTTATGAGTGATGCCATTGGATCCTCCTGCAAGTTTTTAGACTCAATGTTGTCAGGGTTTGAGCTCTGATACCAATTGTTGGTCCTAAATGGTACTGAGAGGGGGGTGGGGGGTCAAGGTGAATTAGTATACACTTATTCAAAACCCATGTGTTAGTATATTGATATTTTCTATACGCAGTGTATCTTCCACTCTAACTATCAATGAAATGGTAAATATTATGCTAAAAAATCATACAATGTTTCACATGGAAGCATACATCAATGACACATATATTTTTATGTCAAAATCCCTAGGGTGAGGGTAAAAACTATGCTAGGAGTAATGCGCCCACTAGCCTTTCCTTGTAAGAAAAAGGAAGCTCTATTAAAGGCTTACAATTGTTCCTTCTGAGAATGCATCCTATTAGGAATGTCATTAACTTGTTAGGATTACAACAGCCTGTTAAGGCTACCTCTCTAGAGGATTCAGATCCTCTTTTTAAGAGACACCTAGTTAGAGAATTTTAAATACTTCTTACAAGTATGCCCTATTAAAGGATTACCATAGATTATATGGTTAGAAAGAAAACTAATGTGGTGATCTAAATATATGGCACACCTTTCCTGGTAGATGCTCTATTAAGTTACCTCAAAGATACTATGATCTTCCTCTTTCACTTTTAGCTTGGGTAAGCATCCACCTTCTCTCTACCCTTGTTCTTCTTGTGTGGTTAGCACTTGTTGTATCTTTTTGTTTGCAAAATTCTTCCTCAGATGGATTATCTTGGCTCTTTTCTTCTAAACTGTGAACTTCTTCACTTTCTTGCTCTATTACGAATAACTAGTCCCCTCTCTCTCTCTAAGTGTCAAGTGATTCTTTTAAATCATTTAATTGGACTATGGATACAAACCCTAAAGTTATTTTTCTCAAATTGCAATTTTGAATTTTGAACTCAGAGATGAGAATAGTCATAGGAACTTGTGACTGCCTATCCATAGATGCCTATTCTTATAGGCTAGCTTGGTCGCCTACAAAGCTATAGCTAGAATTGTGACCTTGTTTTCTTTATTTTTATTCTATTGCACTACTCTGCTACATGTCTTTGTCATGTTTAGACATTCCTCTCATATTGTCACATTCATGGTGACTAGGTTGTGGCCACTTAGCAGTTACACTTCTCTCTTCACTTCACTATCTTGACAAATACACTAGTTTACTAGTGGTTGCACTTGCAACACTTTGAGACTTCTTGTTAATTAGTAGCCAATAAATGACAACACAATATTCTAACTCACTTCTTGAGTTTATTGCCCATCATTTTCTTAGTTGATGGAGCTTAGTTCAACAATTCTTTCTCCCTCTTTTCTTATTTATCTCTTCCCCTTTTTTATTCTTCTTCCCCTTTTTTCAACAATAACAAAGGGCTTTACATAAGACTTCAAAAATTCTCGTCTTTGAAGTTCTCCTTGGCTCTATTTAACAGAGTCTCCCATGACTCTTTTAGGTGAGTGAAGGTAAGTGTTCCATTCTTGAGCTCTATTAGTTTCTTGTCTAATGCATCTTCTATCTCAGTCTATGTCATCATTATTTGAGCATCCATATTCTTAATATGTTCACTAATGGTCCCTACTAGTAGGGATATGAAACATTGAATTTCCATCATTCATACTACTTTCTTCTCTTCATCCAATCTATGCTGATCAACCAAATAAATGGTATCCTAAATCTTTTCTATTTTCTCTAAGGTTGATCCAATGAGTGGGGTATAAGCATGAATGAACTTATCAAGCTCCTATTGAGATTTATCTCTAATCTGCTCCAAGTCACTTTTTAAGGTATGAGATGTACTCAATTTTTGGAATATAGGAGTTAAATCTATTAGTGCTTCTAACATTTCTTCCTTCAGCAATGTCAAACTACCATTCTTTTCTTAAACAAAGAACATTAGCTTTTCCAAGTATTTTGTTAGAGCCCATTGCTCCAAGACTAGTGTTATCTTCATTGCTTTGTCATAGAGATCATTTATGAACACTTTGATCTAAAATATAAGATCATCTTCTTTATTGTATAGGATTCTAGTGCTAGTTGCTTAAATATATCTTTGTCCTTTAGTGTGCTACCCCTATCATACTATTAACATGAATGTTGATGATACTACTTTGTGGGAGTATCCTAAGAATTGGAGAGTACTGACATGTTGCATTCATGACTATTTTTGTCATTGATTTCAATATAGCATGGTCTCTGTAAAGATTGGCTAAGTAGCAGACAAAGATCTTAATGGTATGGACAATGGTTTGATTGTTTGGTGATGTGTAGTTATGGACATGTTCAGCACAATGTCCTAATGATATAGTCCAGTGTGCAAAGTCTAAGTCAAAGACATACAGAAGTTGTACCTGATTTATAGAGAGCAATTCAAAGACATAGTATTGGGAAAGCAGTTCTTGATGTTTGTTTGTTGTCTTACATCTGCGATGCAATGAAAAGATGCACAATCAGGTAGTGATAGAGAATAGTTATCTAATGATGTCAGCGAGTGCACAAGCCCTAGTATCGCACATGTGAAGTTTTGTATAGACTGTGAGCTAACAGTGCTATTGTAATTATAATTTCTTAATTATCTTATTAAAATTAATTGGGAAAGCCTCAAGACCAACTCAAAGAATTATTATGAAGATATGGTATAAAGGGAAGATGTTTTCCTTGTTTGTAAGTATTCATTGTTGTATGAAGTGTGAAGTGAAAAAAGGAGAAAAGTACTTACTGAATGTGGGTAAGCAATCCAAGGGATTATTAGATGCGAGATTTGTGATCTAGTTACAAGATCAGAAGGAGCAGAAGTCTAATTGATAGGATAGAGAAAGAGGAAGGAACAATATAGTACAATTCTATTATTGTACAAGGAATAATACAAAGATCATTTGGACAGTGGGTTCATTGGTCTTGCCCTTGAAACTATTTGGGCAGTGGGTTTAGCTATTGTCCAAAACTCCTAATAGAGTCGGTACTATAATGCTAAAAACCTACCATGCTACAAATATTAATAAAAAATTTAACATTTACAATACTAACAAATAGCAAAACTTGTGATAAGACAAGGTGAACACCAAGAAGCAAGGAAAACCAAGAATGGTAAGATCCTTAGGTGTGACTTATGATGAAGAAGATATTCTAGATAGCTAGGGAATGTGTGCTTGGTTGTGCTCAAGCTTCAAGTGATGGGGTGTTTATCAAGCATGGAGGTGGGTGGAGGATTCAACAATGGAGGTGAAGATAGATTTTAACATGGTAAGGGTATAAATGGATATATTGTAGTGTTTAGTGGGAAATTATAAGTTTGCATTAGTAGATGATATGGATTGTGAAAGGGGAAGGGCTCAATTTATAGGCTAAGGGGTAGTGAGATGGAGGATTAGGATGTGAGGATGGTGAAAAGGTTAGGAAGGGCTAGGATGCAATGAAAGAGGAGCACATGGATTGTTCTTGTTTGGAGCCAATCAGGGAGTGACACTTGTCACAAGGAGGATGAGTGTGAGGGGATGAGAAAAATGGATGTTCAAGGGGAGTAATGAGGGAGGAAGAGTGTGTAAGAGGGATGTAAGAGGCATTAATGGCATGTAAGATCCATTAATGCTCTTGGATAGGGATGGAAGAGGACAAGGGAGACTATTGACTTTGGCTTGGGTTAGCATATATTAACCCTTGCCTAAAGTTGTGCACATGTTTAAGAGGGGGATTAGGCTTAGCTTAGAAAGGGGGTTAAGGGGTAAGTGGCTTAGCTTTGATGGAATGGGTTAGTTAGGAGGCCAAGTGAGATTAGTATGGGTGAATGGGTTGGATTAAGGGTAAAGATAAGGTTTAGGATGATTTATTAAATGATTTATTTAATAAATAAGGGATGTGGGATTAAATTAAATAGATTTGGGTATTTATTTAATTTAATAGAGGAATAGGGATTTAATTGATAAATTGATTTTGGGTTATCATTTAATTTTATCAATTGGACTGTAGTTAATTTAATTAATTAATTAACTAGGGGATGATGATTAATTAATTAAAAAATAATTATTTAATTAGTAACATCCTAGAAGATGACTAAATAAAATTACCTAATGGTGTAATCAAATTTAGGTGTCTACAGGCACAACTCCTAATAGGGTTGGAATCTCCTAATAGGGATTTAAAATCTCCTATCATGGACTCATATGTACTGAATGTATTCATAGACTCCTAACAGGGTCCATCCTCTAACAAGGAACATTTATATTAGTACATCATCTTTTGGGTACCATCCCCACTGGGGTTTTCCCTCTAATCAAGGGTTTCCCTAGTTAACATATCTAGTGTTATTCTGTATGAGTATCTTTTTGTGGTTTCAGTTTATATTACTCATATGGTTAAGTTTTTTTTAAGGTTGATAATTGTGATAATATTTGGATAACTAATTCACCCACCCCCCTCTTAGTTATATCAGTGAACTATATATTCTAACAAATGGTGTCAGAGCATCAAGTCCTTAAAGGATAACCTTAATTGCTTTGGGAGATCAGTGGAAAATCATTTCAGAAAGGATGGTCCTAAGTCTGATAGAGGAAATTTTGACACCCAGAAGATGGAGCTTCTTGGTGAGATATCAAAAATGTGTAAATAATTGAGCATCAGGTTTTCAGATCCATAATCCTTTTGTTGCATAAAAAAGAATAGATGCACAAGTAAAGACAGATTCAGATCCAAAGAAGACAAGAAGATCAGTAAAGGTATTGATATACCTATGAACAGAGAGCAAGAAGGTATGGAAATTTTTATTTGTTGGACATATAAAGATTTTGGTCATTTGTCATCTAGATGTCCTAAGAGAGTAAGAAAAACTAGAAAGAGGAAGATGAAGAATTTAAAGAAAGTATGGAAAGATTCTTGAATGACTATGATGTTAAAGATAATGAGCCTGAATTGGTTAATGAAGAGGAATTAATAGAAGAGATAGCTTTGGTAACCATTATTGATCCAAAGGCTAACTAAGAAAATGTGGAAGTTTTCTTTGAGACCAACAATGGTTTGCAGAATGATGTGCTAATTGTTGAAAAAAGAGGAGAGAAAAGATCTGAACCTAGAGAAGATATAAGAGCTGAGATGTCAACTCCTACCCCTAGCAAGAATCTAACAAAGAATCATCCTCATGATAAGATAATTGGAAGAAAAGACAAAGGTGTGATGAAAAGAAACAAAGTAAATGAGGAGATATGTTTGATATCTCAAGTTGAACCTAAGAGCGCAGATGAAGCATGTAAAGATGATCATTGGATTCAAGAAATTAAGGAAGAATTAGATCAAATTGTGAAGAATGATACATGGGAGTTAGTTCCTAGAACTAAAGACAAGAATGTGATAGGAACCAAATGGGTATTTTTAGAAACAAGATGAATGAGCAAGGATAAGTTGTGAGAAACAAGCCTAGACTTGTATGCAAGGGATATTCACAGCAAGAAGGCATAGACTAGGAGGAGACATATACACCCATAGCCAGAATGGAAGTAGTAATTTTGTTCTTGTCTTATGCAACAATTAAGAAGTTCAATTTTTATCAGATGGATGTTAAATCAGCCTTCCTGAATGGAGAACTTGAAGAAGAGGTATATATTAAGCAACCTAAAGGTTTTCCTTTATCAAAAAACAAAGACATAATATGCAGACTAAAGAATGCTCTATATGGTCTAAAGCATGCACCTAGAACCTGGTATGCAAGGTTGGACAATTATTTGGCAAAAATTTGATTTGCTAAAGGTACGACTAATAGTAACTTGTATTTGAAGGAAGTTGAGAATGATTTGCTAATAATTGTAATATTTGTTGATGAAATCATTTTTGGAAGTAATGATGAAGCAAGCAATAATTTTGCTAAAGAGATGAAGAATGAGTTTGAAATGAGCATGATAGGAGAAATGAAGTTTTTCCTGGGATTGTAGATTGTACAAAACAATGATGGTATTTTCAATTCACAAGCTAAGTACCTAAATGACTTGTTGAAAAGGTTTGGTTTAAAAAGTTGTAAACCTATTGGTACACCTATGATAACTAGTCATAAGTTCTCCAACAAAGATAAGACACTTGTAGTAGAGCAGAAGAAGCACATATCCATGATTGGAGGTTTGCAGTATCAGACTCACACTAGACTAGATATAGAAAATGTAGTTGGGATTGTAGCTAGATTTCAAGTTGATCCTAAGGAATATCATTATGCAGCAATAAATAGAATATTCAGATATTTGAAAGGGACATCTGACTATGGAATTTGGTATGACAGATCGAGTGATTTCACTCTATGTGCATATACTGATGCAGATTGGGCAAGCAGTATGGATGATAGAAAAACCACCAATGGTGGAGCATTATTTCTTAGAGGAATATTGGTTTCTTGGTTAATCAAGAGGCAAGATTGTATTTTGCAGAGTATTGCTGAGGCAGAGTATGTTGTAGCAGCACATAACTGTAATCTAGAATTGAGTTTGAAGAACCTATTATCATTTACTGTGATAACACAAGTGTAGTTAGTATGTCTAAGAATCTTGTATTGCATTCTAAGACTAAATATATATCTATTAAGTATCATGTGCTAAGAGAGAAATCAACAAAAAGAGAGATCAGATTAGAGTATGTGAGTACTAAAGATCAGATTGTAGATATCTTTATGAACCCTTTTCCTAAAGATACATTTGAGTACTTGAGAGGCATGCCTGGGGTTATGCCCCTACCTACTTCTGAGTATATGATGCAGAGAGTGCATCAGTCCAGTTTTACAGAGCACTATTGTTAGCCTGAACTAAATGCTAATGCTTCCCATATGGGGGAGTATCTATGATGATTTGAGTAATTGAGGACTCTTGGTGTTTGGTATTGAATAGTGTCTTTGGACACTTGAGCTAGTTGAAGACTTGGTGCAACATATTAGCAATTGGTATTTAACAATTGGTATGTTGTAACATTGAGATTGAGGTCTTTGACATTGATGTCAATGGGGGAGAGTATGCATGAAAGAAACATCTCCTAAGTATGGGGGTGGAGAAGAACTCCTAAGTATGGGGGAGAGAATATGCATGAAGGAGAGGAAGTAGGAATATGCATATGATGTAATGTGGATTTTTTAGTGTGAAGTGAAAATTTGATGTCTAAGAAGTAGGAGTATATACCTATTGTATTGAGATTCTTTTTAGTGTGTGGATAATTGATGTTGGTCAGCAACAACAACAAAATACTATTTGGTATTCTTGGAACTTAAAAGGTTTTTTTTCATCTATGTTGCCATCAATGCCAAAGGAGGAGATTTTTAGCATGAATGTTGATGATACTACTTTGAGGGAGTATCCTAAGCATTGGAGAGTATTGAAATGTTGGAGTCATGACTGTGTTTGTCATTGATGTCAACATAGCATGGTTTATGTAAAGTTTGGTTGAGTACCAGAAAAAGATATTAATGGTATGGACAATGGTTTGATTTTTTGGTGATGTGCAGTTATGGACATCTTCGGCACAATGCCTTGATGATGTGGTTGACTACGTAGAGTCTAAGTCAAAGATGTATGGAAGTTGTACCTAATTTATAGAGAGCAGCTTAGAGACAACCTATTGGGAAAGTAGTTCCTGATGTTTGTTTTCTATCTTACATCTGAGATGAAATGAGAATATGTATAGCCAAGAAGTGATAGAGAATAGTCAATTGATGACAATAGTAAGTGCACAAGCCCTAGTAGTGCACGTGTGAAGTTTTGTATAGATTGTGAGCTGATAGTGTTGTTGTAATAATAATTTATTAATTATCTTAAAATTAATTGGGAAAGCTGCAAGGCTAACTCAAGGAATTATTATGAAGATATGGTATAAAGGGAAGATGTTTTCCTTACTTGTAAGTATTCATTGATGTATGAAATGCAAAGTGCAAAAAGGAGAAAAGTGCTTACTAAATGTGGGTAAGCGATCAAAGGGATTATTGGATGCAAGATTTGTGATCTAGTTACAAGATTGGAACGAGCAAAATTTTGATTAGCAAGATAGAGAAAGAGGAAGGAATAGTATGATACAATTTTATTCTTCTACAAGGAATAATACAGAGTTCATTTGGACAATGAGCTCATTGGTCTTACCCTTGAAGCTATTTGGGCAATGGATCCAACTATTCTCCACAACTCCTAATAGGGTTGGTACAACTTCTAACAGGGTTGGAATCTCCTAACAGGGATTCAAAGTCTCTTAACAAGGACTCATATGTAATGAATGTATTCATAGACTCCTAATAGGGTTCATCCTCTAACAAGAAACATTTATATTAGTACATCCTCTTGTGGGTACCATCCCCACTGAGGTTTTCCCTCTAATCAAGGGTTTCCCTAGTTAACATATATGGTGTTGTTGTGTATGAGTATCTTGTTGTGGTTTCAATTTATATTACTTGTATGGTTAAGTTTGTTTAAGGTTGATAATTGTGACAATAGTTGTATAACTGATTCACACCACCCCCCCTCCCCCCCGCTCTCTCAATAATATTAGTGGACTATATATTCTAACACATACCTCTTTTTGGATAGCTTCATGACCTTATACCTTGGTATGAAATTTTTATATTTGTTCAGATCTTTTCTATTTAGCTAATTGAAGAACTTATACATCTTCTTTACTCTCTTAAAAAAATTATGCACTTTTCTTGCCTCATGTGCATCAACATCATATAGTTCTCCTTCATCCTTTGATATGGATGATTCAACTAGTTTAGGGGACTTGTGCATCCCTCTGCTCTTCTTCTAGCTATCAAATTCCTCTTAATCTCTTTTTCTCTTATCTTATCTTTTCTCCAACCTCCTCACACTTCTTTGTCCTTTTGATGGTGCCTTAGATGGTAGTATCTCTATAGGAGTCTTCTCTTGACAGGATGATGGCAATTCATCTTGCCTTTTCTCTTGTTCTTTTTATTTCCCCTTCTCTCCCTCTTTATTTTCTCTTTCTATGGTGTCTTTTGGAATTTCTACTATAGGAATTTTTTTATCTTCAACCACATTATCAATTTATTTCTCTTCAATCACTTCTCCTTCCTTTTTTCCTTTCTCTAATTCTTTTGTGGTACCAATAATAGCTTGAACTTTTTCTTATCCAACATACTTTGGACCTATGTCCATCATTGTAACATCAATATGTGTGGATGAATTTCTCTAGCATGTTTTCTATTTACATGTCTCACATCTACTTGTGGTGGTGCTTTGGTGGATTGTTCCTACTAAATCTCTCTATTATCTTTGGGCTACATGTTTAAATCTTGACTTATTTGAGTCTTATGATTAATTGATACAATAGGCTATTCTATCATCTTAGCTTTGGGCTTTGTGCCTCTATTTTTTGAGTCACTTCTTTCTTCTTTTCTTTCTCTTGTGGCACTTTCTTTGGGCCTTGCTTCTTCTTCAAGCTAGTTTCTTCTTGGTTATATAGCTTCAGCCAAAAATTTCTTTCATTTTGAAAAGGCCTCTTTCTTATGACCTATTCTTATTAGTGTTATATTGGCTTGCATGTCAAAATCATTTTTACAAGAATCAACTAGTCCAAATCTTTCATCATCCTCTAGATTTGGTCTTATTTTTGTTCGAGCATCTTCTAGCATGTTTTTACACACTATTATTCCCTTTGACAATATTTCTCCAATCATTGTATAAATTTCACTGGGAAGTAGTGCTTCAATGTTTCCAAGTGTTTTGTTAAACATCCTTAAAATTACTAATACAACATTAGCAATCTTATTATTATTTTCTTTATTAAACTTTGAAAATCTATTTCTCAAGGTGTTGTAAGTTTCATTACTTTCAATATCATCAATAATATTTTTTAATATAAGTTGCTTACCTTCCTTGGATGATTTGATGTTCTCTATATTAGTCTTCTCCTCTAATTCTTCATCTTTTTTTGGGGTTGGAGGCTTCTTCTTTTCCTTCTATGAGGTCTTCCTCTTATACGTCTCTACCATTAAGGGCTTAATGGTAGCCAGGATCTTCTTGTTGGTTTCCTCTACTTCTATCTCTAGTTCAAGTGAAGATTCACTTCAAGAATCCACTTATGGGATTTCATCTCCTCCTTCTTCTCCTCTTTCTTTTTAAGTCTACTTTATAGTTTGTCATGTGCCCTTCTTCTCTCGAGCAATAGTTTTTTGTTTCTTTTTCATCTCCTTTATTTTTTCTTATGTTGTTCCAAACCTTAATTTCTCTTAGTCAATTGACATTTCCAGCAATAGACCAATGTGTTGTTAGCATGAATGTTGATGATACTACATTAGGGGAGTATCATAAGAATTGGAAAGTATTGACATGTTGCATTCATGACTATGTTTGTCATTGATATCAACATAACAGTAAGTTTGTGAAGACTAACAAAGTAGTAGACAAAGATCTTAGTTGTACGAACAATGTTTTGATTTTTTGGTGATGCATGTTCATGGACATGTATAATGTGCAGTACCTAAGTCAAAGATATACGAAAGATACGCCTAATTTGTAGAAAGCAGTATAAAGACAGAGTACCTAAGAAGAAGTTTTTGATGTTTGTATTATATAGTTTAATAGAGATATAATATAAAGATGCATGGTCTACAAGTAACTTAAGATAGTTTGATGGTGATGTCAATGAATGTGAGAGACCTAGTGTCACACATGTGACAAGTTGTATAGATTGTGAGCCAATAGTGCTACTGCAATTGTGAATTAATTAATTATCTTACTATAATTAATTGGGAAAGCCTCAAGGATAACTCATTTAATTATTTTGAAGATAAGATATAAAGGAAAGATATTTTCATTTTTTGTAAAATGGATATGGAAGTGTTGTGATCATTGTATTGAGTATTTCTTCTATGTGAAGTGTGAAAAAGGAACAAAGTGTTTGGTGAATGCAAGTAAGAAATCCAAGGGATTATTGGATGCAATATTTTCTATCTGGTTACAAGATCAGAAGGAGAAGTCTAGTTGACAGAACAGAGAAAGAGGAAGGAGTGGTACTATTCATTTCTATTATTCTACAAGGAATAATACAAAGATCATTTGGACAGTGGGTTGATTGGTATTTCCCTAAAGATGTTTGGATAGTAGATCCATTTATCTTCCACAACTCCCAATAGGGTTGGCACAACTCCTAATAGGGTTGGAATCTCCTAACAGGGACTGGTATGTACTGAATATTATTATAAACTCCTAACAAGGTCCATCCTATAATAATGAATATTTATATTAGTGCATCATCTTGTGGGTACCATCCCCACCAGATTTTTCCCTCTAATCAAGGGTTTCCATAGTTAACATATCTAGTGTTATTGTGAGTATCTTGTTGTGGTTTCTGATTATATTGCTCATTTGGTTAAAGTTTAATAAAGTTGGCGATTGTGATATTAGTTGGATAACGGATTCACCTAGCCCCTGCACAATTATATTAGTGGACTATATATTCTAACATGTGTTCCCTGGTTAAGTTCTCTTAAATCTCATTTGGCAGGTCAATCAACCAGTGAGCTCATGGTTTGGTCACTTGAGATCTAAACTTGTATGTGCTTGCTAAGAAGAAAATGTCTCTCATGTAGTCCATGATCAGATTCAGGGGTATCATCATCCTTTTGAGTATTTTTTATTAGAACTTCTTGAAATATTTTTCAAGTGATTCAGGCACACCACTACCCAACCTATTTTACTATTGGAAATGTGTTCAATGCTTCCCTTGCGATTCATGACAAGGGCTTAATCACCCTTTGTGTACTATAAGTTGAGTGGTTCTATCGAGCATTGATAGATTGATCTTTTGGTGCAACAACAACCCCACTTTAACAAGTGGTATTAGACCTTGATCACATGTTCGAATCCTTAGACCCTTAGGTAATGCTAAGGGGGAGATTTTTGGAAATTTGTTCAGTGCCCGCCTCGGGATTTGTGACAAGGGCTTGAATGTCTCATGTGTACTATAAGTTGAGTGGTTGTATTGGGCATTGATAGATTAGTCTTTTGGTGCAATGAAAACCCCACTCTAACATGCACATGCTTGCATTTTTCAGTTGTGATATTGTCCTTGGACTTCTATTGGAACTTCACAAATCTAGGAAATTCTACCTTGAAGTAGAAGAATATGCATACCACTATTGCACCATACTTGAATACAAGTTTTCCACCATATGCATATGTAACCACCCACTTAAGTTAAGTTTGGTGTGTATAGTTATGATCTAGTGTGTGTTAGAAATAGGGAATATTGAGGGGGGTTGGTGTGGGATGAATCAGTATTCTACAAACTTTTGTTACCAAATGGATATTATTTATTACTTTGAACATTGCATAAGAAAGTAAATAAGTAATGTTGAACAGTAATAGAAACCATGCACAAAGAGAACTCATAACACCATATTTTGTTAACTAGGGAAACCCTGGCCAAGCGAAAATCTCAATGGGGATGATACCCACAAGATGATCTACTAATATAAATGTTCCTTTTTAGAGGATGGACCCTATTAGGATTTTATAAACTCATTCATTACATGAGTCCCTATTATGAGACTTTGAATCCCTATTAGGAGATTCCAACCCCACTACGAGTTGTGGTACAATGTGTGCAAGAAGAGCTCATTACCCAAACATGCACTTTCAATTACAAGAAGAGTTCATTGCCCAGACAAGTAATTTAAGTTCCTCGAATATAGAATTATAGATGTTGTACCTTCCTTCAACTGATCTCTGACTTCAACTTGATCTCGGATCACAAAATTAGATTATCACAAAAATTCTTCTACATATGATACAAAACTTCGCATTCAAAACTTTTGCATATATCTTCACAATAATCTTGCAAGATGTCTTTGCATAAATACCATGACTTTTCACAAATTGGTGCTAGGTTGGCTAGGACCAAAATAAAAATTCCCAACTTAGAGTAAACATCTAGGATGCCATCCCTAATTGGTCAAGTAATTATTCTGTATACAAAATAATTCCTTTTCCTTTCATTCCATTGTTCTATAAATCTTAATTATCTTTTTTCCACACTGTTTGTACTAATGTTTGAGGTTATATATCATCATCAACATGTATACTATCTCCATATATCTTCTCTATCAAGAATAACATCATATAAAGAAGTTATACATAAAACAATACACTATTGTAAACCATTTTCATACATATAGATAATTGTCAACAATCTCCCCCTTTGGCATTGATGGCAACAAAGTCGAAAAATTAGCTAAGTATCAAAAAATTTACCAAAACTTACAACATTACTATACTTACAATCTATTGCAAATGCTTCATCTTCATTTATTGAAAATGCTCCCCCTTTTGATGTGAATAAAAAATACATGAATTACTTAAAAACTTCTCCCCTTTGACATCAACGACAAAGGTCAAAACGTCCAAAAACTATCAAAAAGTTTTGTCTAACTTCTGTCAAAAATTGTCAAAACTTGTGTCAAAATTTATGTCTCGTTACCTCAAGATGATATGATCTTCGTACAATAATGAAAATTTTCCTTTATCCTATCCAAACCTTTTACCCATGTATCCTTGGTTGCTTTGGCAATAGTGAGAATTGCACATAAGGCATATGATGTAATCTCAACTACATTAACGTCAAAATAAATGAAATTAGAATAAGTATCCTTTGCTTTAACACATTAATCCAATTGTTTCTCAATGGATGATATTCTCAAAGCTATATATTCTTTGAAATCTTATAATCTTCTCAAAAAAATTTCAATTCCAAGTTGCAGTTTCCTAATGTCAATGTGAACACCGACAACTTGTCCTTCAAAATCATCAACTCTACTAGAAGGTTATTGTAGCTGACTTGTCAAAGCTTCTAGCTCACTCAGCTTCCCTTCCATCTTATTATCCAAATCTATAGTTAACCTATGAGATAAAGTCCATTTGATGTACAATAACTTGTTATCTTGTTGACATCTTCGGAGTTCCTTGATATAGGTATCAAGACTCAGCAAATCATTCTTCATGTTCAGACAAATAGTGCTAAAAAGATTAGCATCATGAGAAATTTGAGCCTTAGACTCTAAAACAATTAACAAATCTATAAATTCATCATCAAAATATTTTACTACTACTTTGGCTCTATGTTCGGGGTCTACTTCTATATGTTTGGTTGCCAGAGTGCTATGTAATCTGTTAGACACCTCCATTAATGTCCTTTGTAAACTCTTGACTTTCTTGTTCTTCTCAATCAAATTGGTCAAAGATGAGATCAAGTCAAATTGATCATCTCACCTGTAAGGTCGGCAAGAGATAGTGGAGTGGATGAGCTAGATGCTTTAGTCTCATCTTCCATTCGTTTCTTCTCTAATTTCTTTTTTTTCTCTCTTCTTCTTCCTTATCCTCTTTTTCCTCCCTTTCCTGTTCTTCTTCCTACTTTTCCTCAAGAAACTTTAGCTTGGCTTCTTCAACCTTTTTCTTTTCCTCTTCTAACTTCCTTTTCTCCTCTTCAATCAATTTTAACTAATCTTCAATGTTTTCAGGATGGGACTTAGGTTGATCACAACTTGCAAAAGAATTATCTTCAATATTAATACTAATATTTGTTTGATCAATTTGCATTGTATCACCACTTGCTGATACTTCCAAAGTTTTCTCTACAATGGTAGGTGTTTTCTTTAGCTCAATCATCATCTTGTTGATGGATGTAGTTGTTTCACTTCTTATGGAATTCTTCTCACCTCCTATAAATGAAAATGGCCTCATCTTACTTTGTAAGTAAGATGCTATACTATTTGTCAATTTCTTGATTTCTTCTTCATCATTAGTTTTTCACATAGTTCTTATCATGGATTTTCGAAGTTCCATGTCTTCTTTGCAAATTGGTGTCTTATTTGCTATAAGTCTGTCATAGACTTTTTGATTCAAAATGCCTTCAATGTCTTCAAGTTTAAAATTGTAAGAATCATATATATCACCATAGAGATATCAATCTACTCTTTCTCAAAATCATTGTACAAATCATAAAACTTATTCATTTGCACAAAGTTCCCTTCATTGGAAATAGTTGTGTTAATCTTGTCTATCTTTGTTTTCTAGGTTTTCCTTATTTTACCTGCTAGTTGTTTAGAAGTAATAACCTTTTCTGGCTATTTAACTTCTTCCTCTTCTTCTTCCTCACTGGAATCTGCAATTGTCAACAATTTTTTCTTCCTTTTCTCAAGTCTAGTAGCTTGTTTCTTAACTCTTTTTGACTTATAAGTCTCACTTCTACTAGTCTTTCAGACTTCCTCCTGGGTTCACTAGGTTGCTCGGTTGATACAATAGCATATGGGATGCTTTTCTCTATAGGATTCGCTGCAATGGATACACCAGATGCTTGACCAACTGATAGAGGTGGAACAATCATCACACATTGTTCACTAGTTTGTTTTAGTCCAAAGATTGTTTGTTTGACTACCTATGATTCTTCTTCTGACATATCGGCCTCAAACAATGTTTTCTTCATCATAGTCTCAACCTTCTTATTCTTTTTCTAAAGATGCCTGGCAAGTTGACTGATTTAACTCTTTATATGTTCTAAATCTATATGAAGCTTTGTCCATTTTCAAGTTCAACAATAGATCAATGTAACCAATAGCTACATCACTCAATTCATAACCTAAGGGTTCAAGAAATGTTTCCCTTTGTTCTACTACTTCAACATAAGTTAGGTCAGTATCTACCATAAAACATATGTCATCCTTAAATCTATCAACAATTTTTGGTGCAATTTTGAATCTTTGTTTCATTTCATTTTGGAATGTCCTCATAATCAAATTGTATCCAAGATTTTATCTGCAGGACACCTTCTGCATACATCTGTTATATTATCCATAGTACATTTTTCACTATTCATAATCTTTGTAACTGATAGAAATGGAAATATTTTAAGTACATGAAAGAAAATATGATTGATTAGTTACTAAAATCTAAATACACCATTCTTAGTTCTCTTAATCTTCTCCACATTCTCAAGGAGTTGTACTCTCAAAATTTCACTCAAATTTACTTGTTCTTTCTCAATACAAATCTTGTAGGTTGCATAGATAAATCTTGCTGACAACTCATCACTCTTAGAACTTGCACAAATAGAATATGCAATGATTCTACTCAAGAATCTCACATCACGTTCTCTAATGGTGTTGATCACCATTGCCTTGCCATTATAAACTGCTTTAGTATTGAGTTCAACTTTCTTCTTAACTAATTTCTCACCAATGGGTATAGTGTCTTGTTTGCTAAGACTAGTAACCTCATGAATAAGGTCGGTAGAAATGTCAACTACATTGTCTCCCATCCAAAACTTCCCATTATGAATTTTTCTTAGTATAATTTGAGTCCATTCTTCATTATTAAGTTCACGATAGAAGTAATATCTGAATAAATCTAATTCTTTTATATGTTCAAATCTAGTCTTCATAGACATATCATGGTTGAAAACAATTTCCATATCCTTATTCATAAGTTCACCTCCAACAATTTCAAACTTGCTAGACAAGTAACTTCTTATGTCTTCCAAGTAAACTACGTTGTTAGGAGTTATTGATAGAGCTGAATTAAGGTTTCCTTCTAAGGGTTTCACAAGGACAACCTTCAACCTTCAATTTGGGTCTCTCAATATTCTCAACATTTTGAACTACTATCATATCCATCATTTCACCAAATAGAAATTTATTGAAGAAATTTTGTATGAAAATGGAAAAAATACATTTTTTCCAAAGTAGGGTTTTGCTTGAAATCACTTTGAGAAATTGCTTCTAGGTGCTCTAAGCTTCTGAGATAATTGCAATGTGGGAATAATCAAGTTCATGCTCTATTTATTTATCCAACTTCAACGTGCATTAATTATGTACTTGCTACATCAAAAAGATGACAATTTCATTCTGAAATCAAATATCGACTCAAAATCATCCATCTGATTTTCAAATGCTACCCAAGGTTAACCATAGCTTCCTTTCATCATGATAATGCTCCATGAAACTTTGCTCCATGGAATTTTCTTTGAAAACATAGATTTCATCTTCTGTCATAGAATAAACTTTCTTTGTTGTAACAGTAACTCTTATTTCCTTCGTAACTTGTTCTAATAAGCTCCAAATTGCAAGCAATCTTAGCTATAGTCTAAACTCATATGGATATATCTTTTCTCAACCTCACTACTCCTAGTTTGGTCTCTAAATTAAGTTTAAAATTCTGGTGTTGTAAACAAGCTTAATTCAACTTGGTTCAATCAAACTCGATTACTGACTTCAATCTTCCTTTCTCTGCATCATCTGATGTTTCATCGGATCTAATAGCTAATCCCTCTACAAATGTCTCATCAAGTTCTCTTCGAAGTTCACTAACTACATTTCTTTGATCTTCATTGTCTTTAATAGTTCCAAAGTTCCTTTCATGATTCTTTCTGTCATTTCTAAAGTTTCTTTCATTGTTCCTTTTGTTTCTGAAGTTTCTTCCATTGTTCCTTTTGTCCATTATGCAGTACTTTTCTATATGTCCAAGGTTGTTGCATAACTCACATACTAGGGTTCAGCTTCTAGGATTTTGTTGATCAATAGGTGCTTGATAGTTCTAGGCTATGTGTCCAAAGTTGTTACACTTATAACACACAATGTGCTTTCTTTCTTCAAAAGGTCTTCTTTCTCTTGATGTGCTCTCATTAGATCTTCTTCCTTTTATCATTATCATATTTAGGTTTCTTACAATCAATTGCTTTATGACCAATACCATGAAAATTATGACAATAAAATTTGTAACATGATTAAATGACTTATTTGCATAATCTCTTTTCATATGACCTATTTCATTACATGAAAAACACTTACCTCTAAATTCATGCCTAGTTTCGTTCCCTTAGGAGATTCAACTTTCTTAGGTTCATCCAATTCCTTAGTTTCCTTGTCTTTTCCAACTTCTTTAGATTTATTAGAAGATTGATTGGATTGAATCTTATCATTAGATTTACTTTTTCTTTTAGATCTGATTCACTATCAGGTTTCTTCACAGACATGTTAAATAGTTAACCAAGACCACTCTTATCATAGGTAGGTCTTTGTACTAACATTTGTTCATCAAGCTTTTCTCTGGTAGTATAAATCTTTCAAGTTGTACCTTGCTTTGAGTTAGTTCACCTTTCACAACAGTGTTGTTACTTATGAAGTTCTTCATCATCTGCTTTTAATGCTTCAAGTTCAGAAGTTCTCTTTTCTAGATTCACTTTAAGATTTAAACTTTCAGTCTTCAAATTGGATTCAACTTTGCTAGGATCATTCTTCAAACTCAAATTTAAATTTGTAATCTTCAATTCATGCTTCAAAATCTTATACTCTGTTTTTAGCTTTGAATATTCATCATCACCAATTTCAAATTCAATAGATTAAGGCTTGGATTTGAGATGTTCAATATTGTCCTTCAATTGTCCAATGTACACTTTGGAGTCTTCATATCTATTTTTCAATTTATCTATTTCTTCAATAAGGAGATCAATTTTTTCAAGTGCCTCTTCAAGGTTCTTCATTAACTGTTCCATATCCATAGGGATCTTACTCAAGTTGTTAAGCCTCTTCTAAGTAACTAAGTTCTGATACCAATTGTTAGAAATAGGGAATACTGAGGGGGATGAATTAGTAGTCTACAAACTTTTGTTACCAACTAGACTCATAACACCATATTTTGTTAACTAGGGAAACCTTGGCCAACGGAAAACCTCGGTGGGCATGATACCCACAAGATGATGTACTAATATAAATATTCCTTGTTAGAGGATGGACACTATTAGGATTCTATAAACTCATTCAGTACATATGAGTCTCTATTAGGAGACTTTGAATCCCTATTAGGAGATTCAAACCCTGTTAAGAGTTCTAGTACAATGTGTGCAAGAAGAGCTCACTGCCCAAACATGCACTTTCAATTACAAGAAGAGTTCACTACCCAAACAAGTAATTTAAGCTCCTCAAATATATAAGTATAGATGTTGTACCTTCTTTTAGCTAACCTCTAACATCAGCTTGATCTCGGATCACAAAATCAGGTTATCAAATATTTACTTCTGCATAGGATAGAAAACTTTGCATTCACAACTTTTGCATATATCTTCACAATAATCTTGCAATATGTCTTTGCATAAAAATACCATCCTTTTCACAAATTGGTTCTAGGTTGGCTAGGACCAAAATAAACTTTCCCAACTTAGAGTAAACATTTAGGATGGCATCCTTAATTGGTCAAGTAATTATTTTGTAAACAAAATAATTCCTTTACCTGTCATTCCACTATTCTGTAAATCTTAATTATCTCTTTTCTGCATTGTTCATGCTAATGCTTGAGGTTATATATATCATCATCAACATGTATACTATCTCCATATATCTTCTCTATCAAGAATAACATCATATAAACAAGTTATACATAAAACAATACACTGTTGTAAACCATTTTCATACTTAAATAATTTTTTGAGTACCAAAAAGATAAGTATCTATATTTCTAAGGTTTTATACAAACATGTACATCATGTGTTTCCATTAATGACAACATTTACATATCTACATATAAATAATTATCAATAGCGTACTCTATACACCACTCCACTAGCTACGTTGTTTATCCTACTTGATTGGTATAGCCTATGGGCTATCACCCTTGTGGAAAATTATACTTTTTCATCTTCTATGTCCTTGAGAGAACACATCCTCCAATCATGATGATATCCTATAATTTTTGCCACTTCTACTAGCTTATATTTCTTGATTGTTAGGTCAGTTCTAGTTCTACTAAACCTTGTAACCCTTTTTATCACATCCTTTTTAATGTTTTAGGTTTTATCGATCCATATATGTTCATTATGCACCCTACTCAGTAGGAATCTCACCCATTCAACCAAGAAGAAGTATTGGATGTCCACTACACGCACTAGGGTTGGGGTTTCTAGGTCTTCAAAACCTAGTTTCCACTAGTTATTGAGGCAAAAATCCTCATACATTGATCTTATTTCCCTATCTTCCAATTCTATAATTTTCTCATTTAGATAGTTACTTACATATTTAATCAGTAACACATTGCTTGGGAATGAAGATAGTGCTCCCGTCATATCTCTGTCATTGACACTATTCAATATCGACTCATAGATTGTCAACTCACTTTCATTACTGTCAACAAGTTCAATGCCATACAAGTTAGAGTATTTTTCTTGTGCCATTGTGGGTTTGATATGCTAAATTAATCTCTTTCATACACTAAAATCTCTATTGTACTGGTCTTTATATAAGGTTTCTTATCACTTCTTTGCTCAAATTTGCATAAAAGTTTCTCTTTTAGCTAGCTAGGGTTTCACGAATAAAAGTTCTTAAGATCTCAAGTTTACAAAAGTGATATTTCCTATGTGATGTGTGTATTTATAGATCTAACCAAAAAAAAAATGTTGAGGTTCTAATAGTAGACTAATTTCTTACCTACCTCTGACTCTATGCAATAAATTTTCTTGATGACTCATCCAAAGGTCAAGTGTTGGAGACAACCTATCATCTCTTAACAGGTAAAGCATGACCACGTTTCAATACATCACTCATCATGACTTACCAATTTCAATGTGGTGACGAGTGCAAGATTAATTTTCTTATGCAACCCCTCTTGAGATTTTCTAGCTTAACTTGATTGAAGTCTCACTGCTTTCCAGTGAGCTTACTGCTTCTCAAGTTTTTTCTTCAATGTCTTATGATTTCTTCTTAGTCCACACTTTAACAAAGTCCTTTCTGACTTTCTCAATGTTAATGACCTTTCCTATTCTTTTGTCACCATCATGTTATAGCTTGGGTTTATGCTTGACCCAATAGCTTTTAGCAACATGACCAATCTTGTGGAATTTGTAGCATGCCATGCCCATATTGTTCCACAATCTAGTTTTATTCCAATGATCTATCCTCAACTTGTAATAGAAAGCAAGGTGATCATCATTTCCATAGGTTGAGAAAACCTGTCTTGCATACCTATTATTTCTGGTGTATCTTCTTGTCTTTGGAAATGACCAATTTCCTCAAGTGTTTAATGTATATTCCTTGGATTTATTGTAGGGCCCATTTGTCGTTGCACCAAAAGCCATGACTGTTAGTGAACATGGAACACCACATAATTAACCACTTGTGGGCAGGGGAGCGCGTCGCATCACCCAACAATCTCCCCCTCGACGTGCATATCAGGTGCTTACACAGGTCGGGAAGGCACCGGGGAGATTTGAACCCATGACCAGGCCAAAACCAGGCTTTGATACCAATTGTTGGGCCCATTTGCCGTTGCACCAAAAGCCATGACTGTTAGTGAACATGGAACACCACATAATTAACCACCTGTGGGCAGGGGAGCGCATCGCATCACCCAACATTTATGACCATTTATGTTATAATGGTAATAATAACCTTCTACACTTGCCACATTTTCAAGATCTCTGCACTCGTGTGCAATCTATCCATACTAGTGACAAACATTTTAGTAGCCTCTATAGGTGTGATGTGTATCGAGCACTATTTTTCTATGCTAACAAAAAATTGAAATATTTCCTACTTTACCAAATCAAGAACAAGTAGGTTTATTTTACATTATATCTCTTTTTGGTTTCTTCTTGTTCCTTTTGGGAATTGAGTCTTTCACTCTTGAGGATTCTCCTTTCTTAGTTTTGTTAACTCCTTCAAATCCTAGACCGATTGTGCTAGTAGTCTTCCTTTGAGTCATTAACTTCTCTTTCAACTTCTTGGTGCCTTAACTAGACTATTTCAATCTCTCATTTTCTTCTTTGGTGTTATTTAGCTCATCCACCAGTTGACTAACTCATTCTTCTAGTTTCTTGGCTTCTTCATTTAAAACTTCTAATTGTTCAACTGTATCATGACAATGTTATTTTAGGACACTATTTTCTTGTGTGATATTACCAGAATGGTTCTTCCATTAAGGTCATTTCATATTCTTTTCCTTTAGTAAATCTCGAGATTTTTACTTCACTTCTTAATCTATTATGAGTTCTTTATAGGCTGAGTCTCTTGTGAGGATGGTGTTTCACTTCTCATCCATTTCTTCACTCCATCTAATTGTTGAATGTTCGTGTTCAATTTTCATTGTGATTCTTCTAGTTAGCTTCTCATTCTCATCCATGAGTTCTGATATTTCTTCCTCTAATTCTTCTAACCCACTTTTTGCTTCAAGCTTCTCTATTAGCTCTTGTCTCTCTCCTAAAATCATCATCAACTTCTTTCTTTTTCTTGAGATTCTCTCAACTTTTCTTTTAGATCTTCAATAGTGGAAAGACCTTCATTAAGTTGCATTTTGTATTTCATGGGTGTCATATGATATTCCCTCAATTTTTTGGGTTTTTCATTACTAGGGCATGTGCTTTGATACCAATTGTTGGTACCACTTGGTACTGAGAGTGGGGGTGAATTAGTATGCACAATACTATTAGTTAAAACAACAACCTTATCAACTATCCTTGTTGTGAGTTCCTTAATAAGAAAAACTATTACAAAAGAAATGTAGTAGAACCATAAAAGATCACATAGAGAAGCATACATCAATGGCACATATATTTTAATGTTGAAACCCTTAGTGTGAGGGTGAAAACCATGGTGGGATACCCACTAGATTTTCCTTGCAAGTAAGAGAGTTCCTTTTTAAAGGTTTACATTTGTTCTTTATAAGAACTCATCCTGTTAGGAATGAATATAATCTATAAGGAATCCAACAACCTATCAAGGCTTCCTCATTAGAGGATATATATCCCTTTCTAAGAGATATCTTGTTAGAGGATTCCAAAGACTTATTACAAGTCTTCCATGTCAAAGTCTTACAATAGTTTTAATGGTAAGAAATAAAACTTAAGATTGGATCTAAAGATGTGGCACACCTTTCCTTGTAGATCCACTATGATACTCCACACAGATTCTTAGATCTACTTCCTATGTTCTAGCTTAACTCAGTGAACACACTTTTTCCACACTCTCCTTTACGTGATTGAGCATCATTTTGTTTGTCCACACTATTCTTCTCTATTATGGTCTATATCCATAGATCTCTTATCAACACAAAAATAACTTCTAAATGATTCTAAGTGACCTTAAATCCACTCATCCAATCCATGAGTCAAAACACAAAAACTATCTCACTCAAATCATCCAATTCAAAATGATCATAGTCACAAAGTGCCCATGACTACCTATTCATAGGTGCTTATTAATTTAGACCTTCTTGTCCACTTGTAAACCTACATATAGACTTGTTTCCTTGCTTCCTTTTGTCACTTCTATCGCTTCTCTTTTTGTGAATAACATGTCTCCATTAGACCTCTCATAGTATGTTCACATTAGTTGTGACTCATCTGCAACCATTTAATTTCCACACCTGTATTATTGTCATGGGCTTGTCTACCTATTCTCCTTTTTCATGATCGATATGCTAGTCTATTAGTGGTTGTACTCTCTTGCAATAATTTAATCTTCTTGTTAATCAATTTCCAATCAATGAAAACACTAATTCTCACTCAATTCTTGAGTTCACTTCATTACCATTTTTTCAGTCAATCATGCTAGTGTAATCAATTTAGTCCAATAGTAATGGCTATGCTAGTGGTTTGCATTGATTGGAGGGGTCAAATTTGCTTGATTGTTAGCATGTGCATGTTTCTATATTTAGGTAATAATTGATCTTATGAAGTAACGTACTCCAATATTTTTTATTGCTTTGCTAATTGTGTACCATATTTTTAATTGAAGACTTGGGTCCTATCTAAGTTCTAACTGACTTATTATGGATCACATTATTATTTGAGCATAATTGTGTTTTTTTAAGGTGTTGTCTGACCTAATGGATTTTGGTTGTAATCAATATAAATGAGAGATCAATTTATAATTTGTTGGAATTCTTTAGAATAACTTAGAGGTGGGGGTGAATTAGTTATCCAAGGTCTAGATGTACAAATAAAACTTTCTATGGCTTAGTGAACCCATATCCATAAAACATTTTTACCATGCATGCATCCATTAGATTATGTAATCACTTAAACTTGTAGGTTACTATCAAATCAATTTACAAAAATGTAAACATGAAACATAATAGATTCAATAACACATTTGACACAATGATTTAATGTGGAAACCCAATTTGGGAAAAACCACCAGTAACATGCTACTCATTCTCACTCTTTTGAAGTGATGCCCTATGAAAGGCCAACTCTATTAAAGGTTACAATGCACACTGTTAAATGTGACCTAGTTAAAGGATTTCAATCACCCTGTCAGGAGTGAGCCTTGTCAGAGGACTTTAGATCACTCACTTGGAATTTCACCTGGTTAAATGATTTAGAAATGACTATTAGGTAAACCTTAATCCAAAGGATTTACCCTAGACTGATATAATGATTAGAGAGTTATAGTAAGCCTGGATTTGATAATAACTTACAACTCCATTTGTAGATTATGGATCTCTATTTTAGTCCTCCATTCTGCTTAGCTTTCACATTCTTTAACTCTGATAGCTTGTTCACCCTTCAAGCATCCATACTCTTAAGCCTTCTTCTCTTTTTTTTTCCAATACAACCTTTTTCTCTTAGGTCACTGAATGGAGCAATACCATAGACTCCTTGTCTTCCTTAAGTTCTAGCACATGACAACCAGTGCTTCTAAGTAACCATCTCTATAAATAGAGAGTTTAGATATTTTGTCATTCAACCTCCATCATCTATTTTAGGGTTAGATCAAAATAGGTAGGATTCAATGAATCTACCCCTTATTTCATTTCATTTCATTCCCTTCTAGAAACTTATCCTTCAATCCTCTTGAATTTGCCTCAAAACAGTTTACCATGGATTATGTACCTCCAGCTCATCAATCTTATCTTCCACATGGTTCACACAATTTAAGAAATTAAATTTGTTGAATTAGATTCATCAAATTCTCAATCTTTCTCATAATGCTGACACTCAGCATTAACTGGCTTCTGATGCTCTGCACAAACTACATTGCTCAGCATCCACTGTCAAAACACTCGACACGAACTAAAGTTTACTGGTGCTCAGCATCAACTAAACTTTACTCGGGTGACACTATTTCACTTGGCTTACACTGAAATTGACTTTGTTCATATCCAAGTGATTTTATTCTTAGCCTGCACTACTTTTGCTCGGCCCCCATAGTCCAAAATGTTAATCTTGGTAGAAAAACTTTGTTTAACTTGTTCTTCTAAACTTAATCAGTGTAACCAACCTTTGCAACCTTAAGTAGATTATCAATGCACTATAATATCATTGTCTTAACTGATTATTGTACTCCTTTTCATATCATAACTCAACCTTTCTGCTAGCTGCTATTGTTACCTCATTTGATCAAATCCTCTTCATCAATCAAATAAATGATAGTACTTACATCATATAAGCAATTCTCTTACTAGCAACTAGCAGGTTTGACATCAGTGACAAAGCAATGATTGAAACACATTTATCATACTTGTATCTATTTGTTTTCAACAATCTCCCTCTTTGGCATTGATGGCAAACCAAACTAACCAGACTTAATCAGTAAGACCAAAAAAATACCAAAAAGAAAACAATTCCTTGTATTGAAATATCTTCCTTTATCAGCAACTTTCATCTTCTGAATAGGTTACAAAATTTTGTTCTAGCCAACAAACAATCAATCAACTCATCCTTATGACTCCCTCTTGATTACTTCTTATATCTCCCTCAAAATTATCTCCCTCTTACTAGGTAGATTTAATCAGCAGGTACACTTTCTCCTTCAACAAGATTAGACATACCAAAATTTCTCCTTCATCTTCCTCAGCTTTCATTTCTCAGTACACTTTATGCCAAAAGGAAAACAATTCCTTGTATTGAAATATTTCCCTCTATCAAAAACTTTCATCTTCTGAATAGGTTACAAAATTATGTTCTGACCAATAGATAATCAATCAACTCATCCTTATAACTCCCTCTTGGTTACTTCTTATATCTCCCTCAACATTATCTCCCTCTTACTAGGTTTGAATCCTTCTTTTATACCAATTGGAGAAGGTTCTAGATCAAGATCAATGATCTATATTTCTTTGTTTTGTCGTTTAAACCTTCCATTTTTCTAATTGGTTGAACACCTTACATAGGGATAAATGATCCATGCCAAAATATGTAATCATCTCCTTAAAATACTCCTCGATCATTAAAACATGTATTAAGTCAACCAAAAAAGGTTCACTTTAGTGTTTGTACAATTCTAAACAAATATGTCAACATTGGCTTGCTCGACACATGAACACTCTTACACTTGGTCACGGCTAATCTTCATATGTCCCTCAGCTTCTAAATGCTCGACACTAACTGTATAACTCAGCATGAACTAACTTTGTACAGCCCAACATGTATTGTCTTTTCTCTCACTCAACATACATAGGAGTACTCATCAACCAAAAACTTTCTTGGCAATAACAATTGCTCGGCCTTGATTGAATTATGAACAAGTCTAAATACATTGCTTAGCCTTAGTGGGATGGCTTGGTTGCAATGATGACCGACCAACTCTATCAAATAAATGACTAAGTGTTTGACACTAATAGACAACAAATTATAGCGATCAACAACATATTGATATCTTGTTGACAAATGCAAACATATTTTTTCTCTATGTGATGTAGAATCAGTTCCCAAATCTTTACATTCATTGTCCCTATCCCACGGGCCTTCATTTGGTTAGTCACTTAGACAACTAGGAGCTAGCAATCTTTGATCAATAGGGACATAAGTCCCTTCTTCATTTTCCCAATATCTGGAAAACCTTATATTGTTGACAACTCTTTCTGAGAGATTCCACTCATAGCAAAACACATTCCACATATCAACCAAATAGGTCACCATCATGTTGGAAGATGTGCACTGTATTCTTTGATTTCTTTGCATTGGAGATCCTATGAGTATACATTGATATTGTATTTATACATGCTCTTGAGTTTGATATGTTGAACTATATTGATGCTTGTCTGTTATGCATGCAAGTTTACTTTGATCAAATCCCAAAAGAGGGCAGAGCTGCTATGAGATGAGTGTTTCTAATAAAACTATTTTGACTCACCATATTCCCTAGAATTACATGATGTCGACATACAAGGATGAGTTCCTAGTTGCAATCATCATTTTCTCTTTGATCAAACGTGTGCTTGGTGCAGATAGGAGCCAATAGGGCTTTCAATTTGGATGGGGAAAATTGGTTATGGACCTATTCTCATGACCTTGACACTTTGCATGGTGTCAAAGTATCTTATGCGACTTTACAGGGAGTTGCATGATGTGGCTTAACAAAAAGGTAAGAGTTGATTTTTCAAACTCCTGATTGCACAGATATGGGTCTAGGAGCATATCCTAGTTACCGGAATGACAATCAATGTGAGGGGGAAATGATAGCCCTATATTAATAGATATTCTAGATATATTCACCAGCCCCAATGGGAAAGACCTTCTACTAGAAGTGGTGGTTTGATGGTCTGATGTTGATAGTCTAGCAATCCTACATACAGTGTGAGATCTCTTGCATATTTTTCTCTCTTACATGTTTTGTAATAGACCCATGTTGGGTAGACATTATGGATGGGTTGAGTGCTTCAACATTAGCCGTGTATGTAGGCAGTTTAGGGAATAACAAGACATTAGCACAAAGACGATAGATTATGCCCATCGCCTATGGAGGAGGACTTTGGCAGGGGTTTGATGTTGAGTTATGAGGTGTGCCTATGGGAGATGTAAGGGTTATAGTATTCTTATTGGGATCTGCTCCCAACGGCTATAGATGTAGGGATCACCCCAAAGTATCCAAAATGGTTGTAGAAGCACCCATTTCTTAGATTCACCAACACAAGAAAGTGTGTCCCACAAATACAAGACATGGACGAGGATGGTGGGAATGACAAAGGAGATGACAACAAAGATGGGGGTGGAGGTGGTAAAGGGAGAGGTACAAGAGGAGGAATCAATAGAGGGTCTTAAGGAGGCTAGAGAGGATAGAGTAGTGCCCCTAGTAGTAGAAGATCAGGGCCTCAAACCTGGAAGAGAGGGGAGATGAGGGCACTAGGTTTCATGGGCATGGAGGAATCCATGGAGTAGGATGAGCCAAAGGGGGAGAAGCTAGTCATATATCTTACAACTCCAGCAATAACAAACATACCACCAACTGAGAGGCCAAGTTGATCAAAGAGTGTTAGATCAACTGACAAATGATGACACAGTGGCCAGGCTCCATGCAAAGGTGACACTATTAAAGGAAGCTCTATAGTAGGCGAGGATCACCATAGCAATGCAATATGAGCAATTTGTAGACAACTATGAAAGAGGGAAAGTTCTCACCCAAGAGTGAGATAAAGCCCAATCAATCAAAGAGAGGCACAAAGCAAGAGTGGGGTACTATTATGGTACCTATATAGTAGCAATATCCAAGGATAAGAGGGTGCCAAATTACTCCCAAAGGGCAGGTAGATCACCAGGAGCCTTGCAACCTCTAGACAAGACCTAGGATCCTCCTCTACCAACCGAGGAGGGAGGAATCCAGGCATCAGATTATTGATGTGGATTGTACTTAGGGATGAATCTTAGTATCCAAATTTTGCAGAGTTTTGAATTTTAATTCATCTAGATTTTGGGTCTCATTTGTACCTTGTAATTGATTTATCATTTATATATGAGATACTAGATTTGATTATTTAGCATTGTGTACTTGTCTACTTTTAGATGTTGTGATGCGTATGCTATGGATGCTCTTCACTTTTTCTAGTTTCTTTTCATTCTGATGTGATGTTGTAGATAGCTACTCTTTTCTTTTTAGTACTGTGATATGTACATCCCTCTTTTTTGTACCATGTCATAAATCATAAGCTCTCATGCTAATATGAATCAAATGATCTGAAAACTTAGTAATATGGAAAAACTAGATATAATGATATCAAAAGTAACCCCTTAATTGTAGGATGAGGGAGATAGAAGAATAATGACAATATGATCGAGAGATGGTGAGTTCATTTTAGTTGATCGTTGAGTAGTAATGATGAGATGTGTCAGACTTTGATGATATGGAGGATTTCTCCTCACTATATGCAAAATGCAGAGACTAAGATGTAGACCTAGAATGAAAATGCATATAGAAATTGCAGAGATGTTAAGTAGCTCCTTATTTTCATCATTGAGTCTTATTAATGGGACATCATGAGAGCATACAACCATCACTGGTGCTAGTACAGGGATGATGGTATGAATATGGTCTTTATCAAATAAGATGTAGGAAACTAACATATGCATTGAGGCATAGGTACCGAGGTGACTTGGGTTAAGTTCCCAATTAATATTGCAAGCTTACACAAGCATCAAAGCACAAGCATCGAGATAACCATGAGTGTGGTATTGTGTACAAAAACATAATGCAAACAATCAAGGATATAGTTCAAACTCACCTAAGTGTTAAAATGTGTCAAGTCGAGGAATATGTGGTATTCCAGTCACAATGGAGAATCTTAACATACAAAAATAATGCATCAAACACATAAGATCATTAAAACCACACCCATGAGCAAAAGATAAATAAAATATGTCACATGCCCCTAGTCCTCTAGTTGAGTGACATCCCAAAGAGGCTAAGGACATAACATTAGTGAAAATTGGTAATAAAAATATAACGTACAAAGAAAAATTCATGATCATAGCACAGTCATTTTTATTTAAGTTTTCTGTTAAGACCGTCATTAATTAATGTTGTAAATACTTATGCTTTTGAGATCAGTATAGGTAGTGTTGAGAGGCACACTTTGGATGTGTAACAACATGTTGTTTGTGATAGTTTCTCCTATAAGTGTTTAGAAACATTGATGTCCAAAGTAGTAATGTTGAGAAATATTGGTTGGTATGAAGAAACACATGTTTTTCCTAGATACAAAGATGGCACAAATGAGTGTAGATGCTACATCTATGTTCTCTTGTAGATGCTACGAGTGTATATGGTGTTAAGCTATGAGAGCTTAGGGTTATCTTCATAGATGAGTGTAGATGCTAAATCTATGTTTTCTTATCTTTATATCAAGTATTGGATGAGTTATAGTTCATTTGATGAAGACTAGTAGTAAACTAGTGTACATAAAATTTTGTTAGAGAGAGTTGTTGGTAAATTGGTTATATCTTATCCATGAAGTTGATTTAAGGTTAGCGATCTTGGATCATGGTTGTAGGCATGTTCGTGATGTTATATCTGTGATAGCATATCTTGGAGATTATTCTAGAGAGGTTGTGAAAGTAAAACATGTGATATGTTTTATTGGTAGTTAATTATGCTAGTGAAACGTGTTGATCTTTATTGGATAAAGTGTTACTTGTATTATAATGTGTTGGAACACTATTGTAATGTATGCCTTAATGAGGTCCTCTGTAATTATTGTATATTAGGAAAGCCTTAACATGTCAATTCAATTAGATATTTGGCTAGGGTATAAAGGAGAGATGTTTTCCTTGGATGTATTCATCAGTCACTTTGTACTGTATTTGTGTAAATGTGATTAAAGGATGTGAATTTGATCAGAGTATATAAGATATAGAGTTGGATGATGGATTTGGACTTCAAAGGAATTGTATTGGCAATTGAATTGCAATATTGGTCAATTCGGCTATTGGATTTCTTATCTTGAAGATCTACTCTTCATTATTGAATGAAAAAATTCAAATAGTGGGTTTAATTATCTTCCTACCAGCCTTCAATAGGGTTTGAACCTTCTAACAAGGGTTCAAGGTCTCCTAACAGGGATATGTCCTTTAACCAAGACTGTTGTACTAATTGTGTCGCATTTGGCTCCTAACAAAGTCACATCTTTTCACAAGGAATATTTATATTAGTACACTATCTTGTGGGTATCATTCCCATTGGGGTTTTGCCTCTGAAGAAGGATTTCCCTAGTCAAAAATTATTATGTCACTATGTGTGGTTTATCTCTTTTTATGTTTCATTTCTTTGGTTATTAAAGTTGGATTTAAGTTTAATTTTCTCACAATTCATTCACCCCCCACCCACAAGTTGTATGGGTGGACTTTACTTTCTAACAAAATCATATTTATCTTTTAAGGCCTCCCAATCTCCAATCTAGTTGTCAAATTAGTTTATCCCTAATGTATTTAATTATCTTAACATACAAAGCTCTAGCAAATGAATATTGGGTTAAGGCTAATGGTTTATCATTATATGCCCTACCAAATGGATCTATCAGAAATAGAAAAGGAAGGGGGACCTCCGACAACATCCTTGGAGAAGAGTAAATGCCTCACTCGAGTCCATGCTTTCTAGAGAGAAACAAAAACTTTAGAGAGAAAAAATTTCAGTTAAAACCTTCCAAAAAGTATCACATAATGGAATGTCTTTCGAATACCTTTTTTTATTTTATTTTATTTGAGGATGTTATCCCTAATAAGGACTTTCCAAGGTTCACTACCATTGAGGCGGTTAAAGAATCAGTAAGCAACAAGAGCCACCTCATGAGTTTCTAAATCTCTAATACCCAATCCTCACATGCTTCTTGGAGTGCAACACCATTCCTAGTTGACACAATGTAGTTTGTTATCCACAAGAAATCCCTCAAAATCTTTTCAAGTTTATTGTTTTGATAATTAGAAAATAACCATGAGGAAGCATGATAAATGGCAAGTGAGGAATGGAAATTTTGTACAACCTGCACTCTACCAACCAAAGATAACTTATGTGTTTTTTATTTGGTGTGTTTCCTCTCATCTCGAAATATGCCCATTGTCACATGTCTTTACAAGATGGGTCAATAGAAAAAGGATTGCCAAGATACCTTACAATATTATTTGGACCATCAAAGCCAACCTTTCTAAGATTACCAAATAGGAGAGAATTCAACCCATCCAGTTACAAAGGATTTATTGGGGCAATTTTAGAACCAAAGGCAAGCCAAAAGACTTAGAGTCTATGCATCACATTTTCAAAATTTATACTATTCAGTTCCAAAAAGAGATCATTGTCATCTGCAAATTGTACATTAATTAGAGCATCATCATTAGGTAGAGGTATACCTTTGATTGGGAGGGTCAATTCAGTGGCTCTCAAAATGTAAAATATGTCAATCTACTGCAATCACAAAAAAAGATGGTGTAATAGAGCATCTGTGCCCAATGGATCTCTATAAATGGATATGTTCAAAGATTTCTCCATTGACATCAATCTTTGTGGAAAAGTCCTTGAATAAGATAGACATACATCTACAAAAGAATGGAGAAAAAGAAAAGGCCTCAAGCATGTTGATAACAAAAGGCCATTCAATTATATCATAGGCCTTTTTGAAGTCTAGAAGGATCATTCTGACATCCTGCCCAAAGAATAAAGCTCAGTTTATTACTTCTCAACTTGTGATCAAGTTCTCCAAGATGTACCTACCTTTAATAAATCTATATTAGCAATTCTTTTAGCAAGGATTTTAGCTATGATTTTATATGAGAGGTTAAGTAGAGTAATATGGCATCAATTTTTAACAAGGGTTTTATCCCCATTTTCAAGGAGAAGCTTGATCAAACCTTTGCTTGTCTTTTCCCTTAGAGAACCATTTTCATAGGCATAATCATATAGAGACATCAATTCCTCACAAATCCACTATATGCTTTTCTTATAAAATTCAGCAAGAACTTCATCTAGACCAAGTGATTTGTCATTGGCCATAGTGTTAATAGCATCCTCAAATTCCCCAATCTCAATGGTGTTACTGAGCATCTTATACGCCTTTTTAGAGATGTTTTTAGGAATAAGTCTAATATAGGTTTCAAGAGCCTTTTGGTTACCACACATGTTTAGAGGTGAATAAATCTTTAGAAAAGCTATAAAAAGTATTCAATAACATTAAACATCATTAATAATCCCTCCACTAGTTTGAATTTCATTAGTAAACTCCCTACTATGTTTGGATCTAATGATGTTGAAGAAATATTTTGTTCCTCTATCTCCTTTAATTGGATTCATTTTACTTCTGATCTTTTGGCCTTCAATCTCATAGTTTTGGTACCTCCTGAGCTCTCTTTCTATAGTAATTATCTTAAATTCAAAATCAACATTGTGTCTTTTGTTTTGAATCTTCTCTTTCATATCATCCAAAACTCTTTAACAATTAGATATTTGAGTTTTCTTATCCCTCATTTTTTTCTTTCCAATAATTTGGAATAGCTCCTTCCAATTAGCAACCATTCAATTTCATTACTCCATAGGAGAGATTATTGTTTTTTAAAAATTTAGATAGACAAGAGACCATATGCATAGCATTGACGTCATTATCCTTAAGAAGAGAGAAATTTAGCTTGAAAAGTTGTTTAGGTCTAGTTTTGTAAACTTCCTCATGCATTCCTTCAATTCTTACTAAAATGGAGATAGAAGAACAATCTAAAATACTAGCAATGGTAACAACAAAAAGATAACAACTATAGAGGCATGTAGGACCATAAAGAAAGAGGAATCAATATAGCATCTATCTAATATGGAGTATACTCTCTTGCAACCTAATTGATTATTGCACCAAGTGTATCATAGGCCCTCCTACCACACTTTTTATTCTCCATTGGATTAATCAAGTTGAATTTCCTTTTAAAACCAAACCAAACAAAAAAAAAAAAAAAAAAAAACAAAAAGAAAAATTTTTAAAATTTTTTTTTAAAAAATTTATTATTGTTTTTTTAAATAAAAAAACTTATTACCTTGCCAAGAGCGGGATAGGCCCCCACATTTATCCTCTTTATTCTCCACCATATTAAAGTCGCCAATAGAGATCCAATTAGCTTTTGAGAGGTTATTTTGAAAGTGAATCCCAAAATCTCGTTGCATCTCTATATTCATTAGCAACATAAATATTACAAACTCATATAAGAATGTCATTGCATTTGAATAACACCCATCGGACCCTCTAGCAAGAAGTACCCTCTTTGACAACTTTTTCAGACCATTGAGTGCTAAATAGAAAAGTAGTTCCCCTTTCCCTCTATCATGATTGGTATAAAAGAAGATTCCCTTATCCCAAAGGAACTTAGGGTATTATAAGCATGGCAACCAACAACCTTAATTTCTTGTAAACAAATAACATCCTTTCAAATATTATCATTGTGTCATTTTCTAAGAATATGTTTATTATATGTCATTTCAAGACCTCAAACATTCCAGCTATAGACATTCATCATCATAAAAGTTCAGTTTGGAGATTTTTTGCTCTTATAGAGTCTGCTAAAGCATTCTAGTGTTTTAGAATGCACATGTTTAGTGTTTTCTTTTTTATTAGAAATAGAGTCTTTCAGTAAACTTCCTTTTTTTATTGGTGTTTTTGCTAAGCACCTTTGTGGATTGATCATTGTTCTCAACATTCATGATATTTGAAAGAATTTCTAACCACTTCAACTTTTTCTTTCAATCTTTGTAAAGCAATTTGTTGGACATTCTTTTTAGGGGCCAAAGGTTTCATTTTAATGGAGGAAGAATTTGAGGGAGGATCTACTAATTGACAACTAGCATGAGTCTTTTCATTGAAACCACCTCAAAGCCTTCGTCTAACAAAGGATTCGAAAGAGAAAAAATTATTTCCATTATCAATTCCATAATTCTGCAAATATTATCAATGATTGTATTATCATTAGTCTTCTCTACAAAAATCTTATTGGAGTCATCTTTAGAAGAACTAGGGACATTTTTAGACACAACAGGAGTGGATTTGGGCT
This sequence comes from Cupressus sempervirens, assembly GCA_028749045.1. Classification (NCBI taxonomy): domain Eukaryota; kingdom Viridiplantae; phylum Streptophyta; class Pinopsida; order Cupressales; family Cupressaceae; genus Cupressus; species Cupressus sempervirens. The sequence goes on along the minus strand of CM053785.1, from coordinate 61,050,983 downwards.
TATGATTTTCAGCCATATTAATAGAGACTCTTAAGATTTTTCAAATATTCTTAAGGGCTAGATATTCTTTTCAAGTATGTTGATACCTAGGTTTTCAAGACGAGAAATGCTCCAAGAAAAATAGTCACCATCAATATCTATAGAAATGACATTCGAGAAATCCACATCTGGATCTAAAGCAATGAGAATATAGGCATTGAGATGCGGGAGGCTGACTTTAGATTCTTCGACATGTAGGACTGACCCCAATGGTTTGAGGATTTGTGGGATGAAAGGTCATAATTCAGGCTATAAATTATTTACCTTGATACAATGCACAGAAGAACTTTAGGAGACCACAGAAGGCCCTAAAAAGGGCTTGTCCAACATTCCAAAAATATTTCTTAAGAATTTGTTCTTGCATATTATGATTTTTCATTAAAAAATACACACAAACCTCTTTCAATCATGCAGCTAAAATTAACAAAAATGCCCAATTTTTTTTCCTATAACATTGTTGAACTAGTCATCCAAAAGAATTCTTGCTAGTAAAAACTTGTTAGCCATACAAACAAAAAATATTGCAACATTTCTCAGGTGAGATTTCTCAATTGGCCCTTACCATGTCCTTGTTCGAGGATAACGACAGAGTTTTCCACCTAGAAAGAGGCGGCTTACCCATTTCTCCTCCTTCAGGGTCTGCACTCTTGGTGCTGTCCCTACTTCCCAATCTATCTTCATCGGATTTGGAACAATTCCTGTATTGGTTCTAGAGGAAAGAGCTTGGATAACTTCATTAAAATACGTAGACGAAGGGCAAATGGTAAGAAAATGATCCACCACGATAGATTTATAAGAGGATTTCCTATTATTAGCAAGCCCTTGGCACAAGTTGTCCTTCGACTCCCCACTCTCTGCAATGATACCATTTTCCTCATTTTGCATCACTGAATCATGATTACATCGCTCCATTCAAATCAATTAAACTAAGATAGAATCCAATTAGAAAAATAACTAAATGGCACCAAGTCAAGAAAAGTTGAGCACACATAGTTGAACTGAAGAAAGAAAACATAACACAGAAGTAATAAGGAAAGCAAGACACAACATCCTAACATGAACGCTAAGACACATGTCACAAGTGCCCTGCAGTACAAGTGGGTCTTTTAGATGCCCCACTTGCAACGCTCCAAATTTATCAATCTTTCAAGTCCGAAATATCATATTTTAAATTTTTGGTTTTCAAGAATTAATAAATACAAAAGAACAAAAACAAACAAGAAAAAAAATAATCTTCTAAAGTTCTTGAATATTAAATCTACATCTCATAATTTGACGTACAACATGAATACTTAACCAAAAGAAGTTTGTCGTTTGTTTAGTTATAATGTTATAATCTGCTATATAAAGCTATACTGATATTTATATATGCTACAATAATTCCATAAAAAAATTACATCTTATAATTTATTTGTATCATATTATAATCCTCAAATTGATACTTCCAAAGCTTTCTTTTTATAAATTATGTGTCGGATATTTGAATATTTTCAAAGCATATTTAGTTTATAAAGCAATTAATCTCCCATTAACAAGCTAAATCCTCATGGAAGAGTGTTCACGAAACACATTAACAGGGGAAATCAAAATATGACTCCAACTTTAGCTATCAGAGGGCTGTTTATATGTTTTTTAATGAATAGTTGTTAACTTTGTCGTGTGAACTCTCACAAGATGATCATTGTAATCCCTGACCCTTTTTATTAAATATGTAACTTAATATTATAATTAATAGAAAAGGAACTTCATTTTATTTTTCAAAGGCTAACTCCAACTTTATTCAAAATTTAAAATAATTCAAAACATGCCCAGCGTTGAATTTGGTTCCAGGATAGGCACACATGCCAAAATTTAGTGTTTAAAAATAGCATATTTTACAAAACATAATCCAAACTTCCCTTCCCTGGTGGCGATTATGATGATTCGACTGGACCCCGAAATAATTTCAATGAGAATTATGGGATGAGATCAGAGTTTTGATTGTCACACTCATAATTTCAGCATCTATCATGCCAACAATGTTTGAAATTCATTTTGGGACTCTCACTCATTCATCATTTGCATGCTTCGTCGCTTGTAAGGAACGCCGAAAACCAAGGAGAATGGGCAGCGAAAAGTTGTGTCCGCAGTCTCTGCTGAAAGCGGGAATGATTCATAAAAAGGAATTAGAAAAATAATAGGAAGTTCTTTAAAATATTGTGGGAAGTAGCCGTACTCAATGCCAAACTTACCAAATAAGTGTTTAGTCAGAATATGCGCCATGTGAAGACTGGCCATTAAGAATTAATGCGTGAAGCACACTCTGAGCTGAATGGGTTTGATCTACAGTGCCGGATATTTCAATTACTCTATTCGACCCTGGCCTCCCCTCGAGTAGAGTAACCTTTGCACCGGATATCTGTGAGAGAAAACTATAATGTGCAATAAAGTTCTTCATAAAAGCAGCTCTCAAGTATGTCTTTACAACAAAGAGGTTATTAATTACAACTAGGAATTCGTAATGACCTTAAAAATTCATCTAAAAGTAGTGCTAAATGGTTCAGCGACCTTGTCTAAAATTTCATGTCTATGAAAGCTCTACCTGACTGATTTGGCTGATGCTCTTTGCCCCATTCCCAATAAGAGGCGCAATGGTACGCTCGGGTATGACAACTTCAACCGATTTTTTAGTAACATGTCCAGAAGTTGATCTGCAATGTAGATGATCTTGAGCAACAAACTTAAACTGAGAATCAGCAAACTAGAACTGTATCTAAAATATTTCATACATTCCAGTGCCGATAGACCCCCCTTGCGTTGGTGTCTCTTCATAGTCAGATAGGCCCCTACCATTATTCTCCTGCAATCGTAAGGTACCATGATGATTAGTATTCTGTGTCAAAAACATAAAAATAAGAATAGTCAACCATAAGACATGTCGAATATAATTTCTAGAAGCTGTTTAAATCAAAGCAAGTACTACCTGTAAACCATCTCAATGTAACTCTGAATCTAACCAGGAAGCTTTTATTGGCATTAGGGACCACGTCCCCTAAAATCTCCCAAAGGCCAGAATACACACCCTGTAAGGGAACCTTGGGGAAACCTCCCACATTTTGATAATTAAAATTGATTTTAAAATGGCAGGTTTCCACAATCCATGATCATGGAAGTAAGCTTCTGGGACTGATTGTGTATCACTTTATTCAACATCGACATTTTGGATCTAACTCCAAGATCAATCATCAGGATGAGAGAGTTCAAGGATGCAAAAAATGACCAGTTGCAGACATAGCCAAACACTTAATAAGATAATAGAGAGGAAACAAGAAAAAAAAACATAGCCTAAGAGAGGACAAGACTTGTCCTTCTCTCGGATTACGTGCGGCTTGTCCTCCTCTCTTGAGTTTACATGTTTTTTCCTTTTTTCCCTCCCATCTTTGTAAGTGTTGGCTATGTCTGCAACTGGTCATTTTTCGCAAGCTTGACCTCTCTCATCCTGATGATGGATCATGGAGTTTGATCCGAAACGCCGATGTTGAATAAAGTGATACACAATCAGTTCCAGAAGCTTACTTGCATAAAACTGATTGAATAATATGAGAGATAGATCTTCCCTACTAAAGGGGACTTCCTTGGGTCAAAGATATTTGTTTTATACTTTCTTGAAAAAGTTAAAATATAATTCCTAAAGTATGGTTGTGACTTGCAAGCAATGAGTGAGCCGAATAGATAGCATCTGGTCCAAAGAGCGAAGAAGGTAAAGCTTCAGTTGAATGACGATTTGTAGGAAGATTAAAGACATGTAGTGTTGTTTACTGCCACCGTAACCTAGACTGTCACAGGTCAGAGTATGCACTCGTGTGGCACCACCTCTAGACCTTAAAGACTTAAGCTCAAAAAGACTCTAGCACGGGATCATCCATTTTGCAAATATGTGCTCCTATTCCTGAAGAAATCCTTATAGACTTATATGAACACAAGTAATGAAAACTGAGAGCTGACTCATGCAAGAGAGATCTCAAAATAAAGTTCTTGAGATAGGTCTTCTTAAGCCAAGTTCCAACTCTTTTGCGTATTCAGTTGTCTTAGTAAAAAGGATGACAGAACTATGTGAATGTGCACAGACTTTAGGGCTCTGAACAGAATAAAAATCATTAAAAACAAATACTAATTCCCGGAATTGATAAAAACTTATGAAATATGCAAGGCAGTGTACTTTTCAAAAATTGATTTGAGATCAAGGTATCATCGATACAAGTGTGAGAAGAAAATATGCATAAGAGTGCTCTCCAATGTCATTTTTGGCATGTTGGAATTTTGGTTATGCCCTTTGGCTTAACTAACACTCACCACTTTCCCGTCATGTTTGAACCAGGTACTCGAGAATCAATCGATAAAAGTAGTTACTCAACAACCCTCTAATAAACTCAAGAAATTAGTATGTTTGTGTTCTGCGCTCTCCATTCTGAATTGCTCACTTCCATTTGTCCTAGAATGTGATACCTTGAGTGAAGGAGTTGGGGCAGAGTCAATGCAAAAGGGGCATGCAAATAGCCTTTGGAAGTGAAAAATTGAAACATTGAAAAGAAAGTTAAAAATCAAAGAGCATTGAAAAGACTTAGCAATCTATAACAAGGAAATGTTGACTATAATGCATTCCTTAGACAAAGTCAAACAAAATGTTGACGTAGAAAAGTAAGGAAGTTCTTCAGCATTCTAATTTACAATCGCTTGAAGACAAGCAACTTTGGGAAGGACAAAATGGAATGCGAACTTCTTAATTGTATATAAGGGGCAGTTATTTGTCCTGGAGATCGCTGGCTTTTTGCTCCCTACACATCACTATCCCTATCTTACCACCACCATTCCTCATATAATTTTTGAAATAAAAAACAGTATAAAACTAAATCATGGGCCTACTTAAGAAGCAGCCCCTGTTAAGGGGTAAGAAAAGTGACAAATGTTTTGTTGCTTAAAGACAAGCCTGGCATCCTTTGGAAGAGAGGGATATAAAAATAAGTGAAGCAAGGTGAATAGAGAGGCATAATGAACACCTGTTATATTATATATATATATATATTGTGGAGCATAGATTGCGTTCTAACAGCCTGAGGACAAAACCCTCTAGGCCTGAAAATTAAAGGATGAAAACTCTTTTTTTTCTCCTTGCAAAATTGGTGGACTAAATTCCTTGACTTGAGCAATCAAGTTATTTCCCCTGGGCATCAATCGTATAAACTGATGCAAAACTTCAAGTGATTCAAATAAATTCTAAACGAACAAATATTTGAAAAAAAATCTAAGTATATTTATGAGCACTCTGAACAACAAAATATTTAAATTTAACAGCAACCATTGAATTAGAAAATAAAAATCAGAAATTATTATTGATTATTAAACGTGCAAGTTTATTATTGGAGTACTAGTGTTTGAAAACTAAAGAAAATTGAATGGGGCGTTTCGTAGGATTGCCAACAAAAATTAAATGGTTGCACAAAAGGAAAAGAAGAACTTGGCCAACCATAACATGCATATTTTCTCACTTCAAATTTGTTCAAAAGTGGTGTCATTACTCCAAATTTTATTAGATGGTCCTAATAAAATCATTCCATTTTTCTTCGTTAATTAGAAGGGCGTAGTCCTCAGTTTACCTTGCAAAAAAAATGGACATGTATTTGTTTTGCTTAATATTTATACTTATGTTCCATGCATTTCAGAAATGGAGACGTGGGGACGACAAGGGACACATTTATGAGATGTTTCCTAGAGGGCCATTTTTAGAGGACGGAAAGGGATAACAGTATACAAATTTGCACACACATAGAGATACACACACACACACACATAAGAGAGAGAAAAAAAGAGATATGCCAATAACTGAAAACATCAATATCAATGTGTATATATATCATAAAAGCAGTAGTATAACATCATAAATCTCCATAAAGCATTATAACAAGTCTTAAGTATTCGTGCTTTGTCAATATCCAAAAGTCTCAAACGTCAAAATACAATAGTTTGACACTAAGCCTCATTTTTGCTATCAATATCCAAAGACTCAAAACCATCTGAGTCACTATCCCCCTTGGGCAGAAGTGGATCATCCAATGGTAGCCACAATGATCAATGCCAAAAAGTAAACATTTTCAATGGGAATAAAGTACAACCATGCAAAGAAATAAAATAGAGCATCTTTTTAATTTCAAAACTCAAGAGTGAAACTTTCCAAGCATAGTAATGAGACTCAGACTTGGCATGACTTACGAAATTAAACGGGTGTAACTTTCAATTGTGTATTTTAGTGACTATATTTAAGATTCTCATACATTTGAAATTTGAATACATTGTTTTGACTCACATACACAAGTATAGAAGCAAACAAAATTTTAATTAAAAAACTTTATTTTTTGTATCTAATGCCAAGAAACAACCCCTGTTGTTTGGAGATGGCTAACCAAGCCAAAGACACCCCCTAGCCATCCCAAGGATGGCTAGCTGTCCCCAAATGGAAGGGGATGTTTTCTAGAATTTTAGAGGATTGGGCAAGTACCAAGGATAGCAAGCCCCTTGACATCCCCAATCCCTGAAATGGCTACAGGATAGGGATGTCAGATTTTGGAACAAGGGAAATGTTCCCACATATCCTTGATTTATATCTTTTATTTCTATACTTATGCTTTCTTATATTAAATTTTATAGTTTAATGTTCTTTTTTTTCAATTGTTTTATATCAATGTTCATAATATAAGACTCCATGCCCTGATGTCATTGTATAACAACACACCTTTTAGCATAACAAGATTAATTAGCATGTGAACCGCTGATAGTTGAAATAAGAACTATAAAATGATAAATTAACAGCATATTTAAATTTTGAAGAGGTTGCACTTGCCAATAGGTCTTGGTTACATGGTGACACTAACATCATTTCAAACCATCCACAAGGGTTTTGTATTAGTTGTCTACCCACCTTGAGGCATGGGTAGTTGTAAGTCATGTTGATGTGAGTTTTGTGACCACTCCAACATGCAAGATGAAATGCTTAGTATTCCAAGACAAAACACCAAATATCAAATCCTCACTTAAACAAAAACACCGTGTTTGTTGAAGATTGGAAAAAAAATCATAGAGTTGACTCCAATGTTCCTATTCTTGTTGGACAAAACTCAGTATTATGATGTGGTTTGTTGGTAACCATGTGGAGACTTACCCTATTCATTCAACGGATGATTAACTTTCTAGATGTAAATGATTTGGCAATTTGAGCTCATCAACTACTACTAACAAAACAAATTCCAAAAGATAGGGTTTGGGATCTAAGCTAACTCTAGCAATGCAAGACAAAAATGATGGTGAGGTGAGACTAAATCAATCCTTAGTTTGCCAAATCAACTACACAAAGGAGGGTGCAATCTTCTAAGAGGGTGTAGATGATTTTCATTTTGTCAACACTAATTCGAATTGTGATATTGCTATCAGGATTTAACTGTGTAGTTTTTGAGTCAAACTCATTGACCCATGTTTCATGAGTAGTGATTCACACACGAATCCATCTCTCGTGAGAATAAATAGAACACTTAGCACTCATTGAATCTAGGTGATGCTCACAGAGGTGAAGCACTGCGACTTGTCGAGAGGTCACCCATCCCAGTACTACTCTAGCTCGAGCATGCTTAACTACAGAGTTTCCTCCATGGTTAAACCCACTCTTCTTGCAACCTCATTTGCAAAACCTTCACCAAGTGTTGTGCCTTATGAACCATTCATTAGAAAGCCCCTTAAGCTCATTAATTGTTAAGTAGGAGATATTTTCCATAGTAAGCCAAATTATGATATTGCTAATAGGATTTAACTGTGTAGCTTTTAAGTGAAACTCATTTTGACTCAAAAGCTACACAGTTAAATCTTGATAGCAATATCACAATTTGACTTGTAGAAAATATCTCCTACTTTGCAAATGGGGTTGCAAGTAGAGTGGGTTTGACCATGGAGGAAACTCCGTAGTTAAGCATGCTCGAGCTGGAGTAGTACTGGGATGGGTGACCTCCTAGGAAGTCCCAGTGCTTCACCTTTGTGAGCACACCTAGATCCAATGAGTGCTCAGTGTTCCATTTATTCTCATGAAGATGGATTCGTGTGTGAATCACTACTCATGAAACATGGGTCAATGAGTTTGACTCAAAAACTACATAGTTAAATCCTGATAGCAATATCACAATTTGACTTGTTGCGGAAAATATTTCCTACTTATCAACTAATTTGAACACCCAATGATGGTGCAATCCAAATGAACATTTCCAACTAAAATAAAGTGCATGCAATAAGTTTAGACCAACCTAACACTATTACTTGTAATCAAAAAGTACAGAAAGGTATGAACTTAATTTCACCTTAATTTACCATTCAGCAAAAATTTTCATTCATCAACTCAACTACTTCTACTTGAGCAACATAAATGAAATTCTACTCTAAGTGTAGAAATGTAGAAACCATGCAATACTCCAACATAGAAAATGTAACACTAGTACTAGGGTACGTTGGGACATTGAGACGAGTTTCCAGGATGTGGGGAAAATGGGCCTCATTTTTGGGAAGGCAGGGGATGGCCAAGGGACGACGTCAAGGGGAGGATGGGGCAAGGAAGGGTGTTGTATAGTATACATATAGAACTTGAAATGCTAGTTATGAAATGATGTTTTAGTAGAACATACCAAATTAAAATACTTAAGCATAGCAAAATTGCAACATGAACTACAACCATTAAACATTCAACATAGTAACATATTACATACCCAATCATAACATTCAAAAATCAAAATTCAAATAGTAATTCAAGTACCCATCCTAGCAGCTACATGGTTGCGGAATGACGGAAGTGGGGGTACTTGGGTACTCAAGTACTCAGTGCAAGGATCTCATGGACGGGTACTTTGAGGCTTAGGAGAGGGGTGAGTCCCCGTGTTACACTGAAAATAATACAAGTAATCCACCACGATAACAAAGATCAACCTGTAATCGCTTTGACAAAATTATAGCAATGATTTCTCCAAGTCCCCGTACTCTACTCTAACTAATAATTAAGCCTTTTATTGTTGTTCCAACTTCCAAGTACAATAAATGGCCGAGATTGATCTGAGATCAATGGCCAAGATATGCCAACTCAACCCTAATTCAACTTCCAACTACAAGCACTAAATGCTACCAATTACAATATCACACCAATTTGTGGGCTAATAAGAAAACTACATTGCTTTGATGAGCCAATGAGAAAATAGGTTAAATAAAGACATTAAGTACACATGCCAACTTAGAAAACTTATTTGGGTGAACTTGGACATGTGAAATTGGAATACTTTGATAGGTTGAAGATGAGTGGGCGCCACTTCAACAGGTTTATTATGTAAACTTCACCAAATCCACTTCTCCATCATCATAAAGAAGTATTTGCATCTCTAGCAATATCTCCTAATAAACATTTTCAAGCCTTTGATTGATTGCGATGGCTCATATTCCCAAATTGCTTCGTCTTCATGAATTTCCTCCATCTTCTTGAAAATCTTCTCATTGCAATTGCTCATACTAGTTATGCTTCTTGACTTGATCTTCTTGAAGTGATCAGGTACTTCATGTAGTTGGATGATTCAAATTGATCTTAGATTTCCAAAGAACATTCCAAATTGTGACAATCTTCTCCACTTTTAGGCTTTTTCATTTTCTTTGTTCAGCTTGTTCTTTATAATTCCATCTAGCTAACTTGACGAATGACTTGTAAGCTGGTCATCCTTGAGGTCTGCATGTTTTTCTTGATGCTGAGATCATGCTCGCACTTGAACACCACCCTTTCACATTAACTGTTTAGCTGCTCCTTATGTACTTTCTCAAGCTTGAGTTTCCAAGTCACCTACAAGTATCTCTACAAAACAAGAAAACATGACTGAAGTTTTATGAGCGTGAACAAAATTAAGATACTCCTATGATAAACCGTTCTTCTCTAAATAAAGATTTTAACTTGGCAAATAGAATTCGATCTAATCTGTTTTCACAGCATGCAATAAACACTCATAAAACATAAGTCTTGTTTGAACTCTTGTGCATACATGTCTTGTACTCACTGAAAGTAACAAATTTACTGAACTTACTTCCCTATTCATCTGTCAATCTGCTTACGAATTTACCTCTCAAATAGCAGATTTGAACACCTCACCTTCTTATTTATATGATTTTCAAGTGGTCATCACACCTTTTCATCCATTTGTGTTAACCTCCTTCAAATGCAAATTTCATGATGTAAAATAATTAATATATGCAATTGATGTTGTTATTTCCTCATGGCCGACTTCTATTTAGAAATGGAAGGCGAAATTTACATTGCAAGGTGAAGTATTTTCTCACGCTGGAGCCCAACTGAGGTCAGAATTCCGACCTCCCTTGGGCTCATGAGTCCCAAGGAGGTCAGACTTCTGACCTACCCTGGGTTCACACCTTTAGGTGGTCCCTTGATTTCCCTTTAAACTTCAGTTAAAAAATTCAATCTCCATGGCCTTTCAATTCAATTTTATACTAGACTTCTTTCATCGCTTATGATTTCTTCTTGAAATGTCACTTCATTTTTATCATTTTCTTCTCCAAAAAACTCAAAACTTCATTTACTATATCAATTTGCACTTCAATCACTTGATCTTTTCCTTGAGATTTCATTACAACACTTATAATTTCATCATAGAAAATGCCCATAAAACCCCATTCATGTTCTGATATTGTTTGAGTGCTGGGCAAATCGGAAAGGTGGCTAGGGATGGAGCCCAACCAATGTCAGAATCCCAACCTAGCATGGGCCCTTGAGCACTAAGGAAGCCGGAATTCAGACTTCACTTGGGCTTGCCTAAGTTTGGTTCCATCAAGAAATTCTAAGTGTTAATTTCAACTTAAGGTTTTCACTTGACTTTATCCTTTGCATGTGCATCTGTTCATCAGCAATTTAGTTGATCCTTCAACCTCTCTTTCCTCAGCAATAATCCTTGTTTCAATTCTTGAATTGTATCATGTCTTAGCTTGCAAGTGATGGTGTTTGAACACTGAATAAGATCAAGGAGTGGCTGGGCTTTGGCGCCCCAAAGAGTCCGAAAATCCGAACTCACTTGGGCTCCTGCCTGTTGGTGAATAGGTTTTCCCTTCAAAAATAAATACTGGAAATGACCCAAAACACCATAAAGAAGAACAAATGCCAGTAACAGTTGGAGAAGTTGTCATGGGACTGACAACTTTCCTCTGAATTGAAAGATACAGCTCCTTCTTAACAAGATTCTCAATGAATAAAATATTGAATATGCTTTTGACCGGAAAGCAATAAAGGCACACTAACATCTCCCCATAACCACGGAAATGGATGTGAAAAGTCAACTAAAAGAAACAAATGAAGACAATTAAATCAATGTTTAATTATTTGTACTCATGAACAACATTTTAGACTGAAAAATAACAGAGAGGCTCTATTTTATGGTATGATCAAATTGCAAAAACACAGTTCTGAAATTTATTTATACCCACAATCTTATTGTAACAGAGCAAGACATCAATAAATGATCACAAAGGCTCAAAATCCATTTGTAATCAGAAAAGATAACATTGACAATGCAAATAAATTCAAAGATTTCTAATCTTTGTAAAATATGACTGTGCAGAAGAGATTCCCCCCATTACAATGAAAAAGTATTCCAACAAATAACACCAAGCATGACCCTTTAGTTCTTTGATTACTGATTCTCAGGATACTTCTATTTTTGTTACAAATTTTATAAAATAAGCCCCCTGACTTCTTGGTTCCTCTTCTCCCTTTTAACTTTTCATAAATTCAAATCTTGGGAAACACAAAGATTTCCACTCTTGCTCTCACCGTTTCCACAATTGTAATCTCAATTTTGTAATAAGATGGCACATTTCAGTGTTTCTTCAAATGTGGTGGAATAGTGTAATTGTGTTTTGGAGTCATTACTTTTGTCACATGCACACCTATATTTGAATCAAAGAACTAACACTCGGAGTCAAATCAGAATCAGCAAGGCCAACTCGACTTGTGAATCAGCTCTAACTCGGCTACAAATTGGCAAAGTGAAAAAACCCTTAAAAATTAGAGATTTTAATGATTTAAAACTTATTTCATGCACCCTTTATTGAATATAACTTAAATACATTATAACATCATCAAATAGAAGCTAACATACATAAACAAGGAACATAAATGATAAATCCATCACATATGTAAAATGATAAGTGCGGTCATTTAGAATGCGCCCAATTTTGTTGCATATGTTGCTGATTCTCATGTTGCTTTAATTTTTCACTTGCCTTTTTAGCATACTCCAAATTCTCTGATTTAATTATAGTTAATTTTATGTGAATTCAAAATTTCAAATAACATTCACTTATTTCTCATGACTTAAATCAAAATGGGGGTTTTTGGGATGCACTTGTTTAAAATGCTTAGAGGATTGAGAGAATTTTCCCAATTTCTCTCTCAAAATCTTACCCTCAAATTTTCTTAATGTATTCTGTCTGAATATTAAAAGACATTTATATTACTTGTTGGTGGTAAGGATCCGTGGTTCAATGAGGATAATTGTTAACCATTGGTAACTGTGAGCATTGTTGTTCATTCTTTGTCTTTGTAGAAAATAATGTTTGTAGGTTGATCTCAGTTGACAAGTCTTGTGATTAAATTTATGTAAATTGTATGACATCTAGGATGTAAACAGTAACTGTTCTGATTCACATCTAATGGTTATATACTAAGTTACCAATTCTAGTTCTGATGCTGATGCGAGTGCAGGGTGCTGATGAGTGGATGTGTGAATTTTTTGGGGGGGGGGATTTTGAATACGTTTGGGTGCGTCCATACATAAATATATATATTTTTAAATATATATATTAATATATATATATATATATATATATATAAAGTTGTCAACTATAATTTATGTATGCAAAAAAATACAAGAAATATACAAAAATAAGCCATTCATTGAATCATTATCATAATCAAATTGAAATAATAGTAATGTCTAATTAGTAAATTGCTCAAGTTCAAGAGTCCAATGCGATTCGATTTACAAAATCAAAACATAGTTCATGGTTCAATGTTGATCAATCAAGAGTCAAGGCTCAAGATTCACAAATCACATTCAGTCATTCAGAATCATAAGGATTCTCAAAAGATCCACATTCTCATTATCTTCTCCTGCTGCAACACTTGCAAGTTCATTTGAACCATGCATGGTTCCAATTGTGCTAGATGCATGTGCTATGATGTTATCAACATCATCATCCATCATCACAGTAAGATCCTGAAGTGTTGCATCCTAAGTTTGCACATTCAAGGGCTACATCACAAAGCTTGGTTGACCCTTCCTTGTATCCATCCTCCTTACGTGACAAAAGATGCAAGTTGGTATGTATATAAACCAAGTCCTCAACTTTCTTTGAGCCCAACCGGTTGTGCTTCACTGAATGGATGTAGGAGTATGTACTCCAATTCCGTTCAGAGTAACAAGAACTTGCAACTTGAATAGTGTTCATAAAAATTTAAAATCATACATACAAATGAAAAGCAAATTAGAGAATGGTAAACACTAAAGTGTAGAATACAATTACTAAATAAATAAATAAATGAAAACTTACTTGTGAGAGGATCTTGATTGCAAGAGGTTGTAGATGCTTGAATGGTTGACCATACATGTACCACCATGTGATAGCTCCCATGTCATTTTGGTCCTTTATTGCATATGGAGTAAGTTTTGATCCTGAAGCAAATAAGCCAAATTCTTGCCTTGCCTTTTTGTGCACTTTATCATCTGGGAAGAGTCTTGCAAATACAGTGCAGCACACAATAGCAATTTCTTCATTTGCATATGGCGCAATTCTATCCGGCATAGCAAGTATTTCCTGGCTATAGTACCTTGGAGATAAGGCATATGCAAGGAGGTGCAATGGGGTAGCCATCCTCTCCCAACAATGAATGATATCCTCCACCTTTTTGCACAAGGCTTCACATTTTGTGGGGTTAGTCTCATGTGCTTGTATGGAAAGCTTTACCTTTTCTAACATGGTGTCCATGCCATCGTACACATCCCCCAAGCAAGGTGCATCTATATCAGCAAAGCATAGCATAGTCATGATAGGCTCAGTGAAATCCAATACAAATTACACACGAGCCCATCAATGCTCATCCAAGATCATACCCCTAACCTTCAAGGCTTTCTCTGAATTTGAAGCCTTTCATATAGCCCATTGGTTACAAATAACCATTTCGCCCAATGCTGATTGCACCTTGAGGAGTCGTTTCAGAACAACAATATGAGATGCAAATCTAGTCTCAACAACCTATAAGCAAGTTGACAATATGACATCAAATATAAAAGGAAGTTATAAACAAGAAATTTGATAATTGAACATGAATATAAAACTTATTCAAAATAAATAAATAAATAAATAAAACTAAGTACAATTTTAAATCTACCTTCAACAACTCCAACTTGGAGAATGATTTGAATATAGATTGTGACATGTGGTGGTTTGTCACAAACATTTGTATCTCCTCTCCCTCTTGGTATATTTGCTTCACCCAATCTATTTGGGTGCCAATTTGTTGCATGACCAAGTTGAGAGAGTGTACAGTGCATGGTGTCCAAAAAATATGGTCGTATTGAGACTCAACCAAAGCACCTGCACCCCTACAATTCGTGGCATTATCTGTAACCACCTGGACCACATTCTCATTACCCATCATCTCTATTGCCTCAATGAGAATTCTAGAAATGAATTGTGAATCCTTAACTTGCCCTTCACAATCAATAGCCTTGAAAAACATTCCCCCTTTGGGGGACATTGCAACCACATTTATCAATGGTTGGTTTCTTGTGTCTTTCCATCCATCAGACACAATAGTTATGCTGGAAGTTTTCCAAGATGTCTTAATTGGTTGAAGAGCTTTGTCTATAGAAATCTTTTCTTTTTGCAAAAGAGTAGTATGCACCTTTTCAAACCCGGGGCTAATGTAATCAGCTGATGCTCTAAGGATGGCTACAACCATTTCCTTCCAATATGGCAATCTGACCAAATTGAAAGGAAGACCATTGGCATAAAGGCAACGTGCAATTGTTTCATCAACAATCTCTCTTGCCTCCATTTTGAATGCTTGATCCAATGGACCTCTTTTGTGGGTAATAAACTTCTACTTCATCATCCTCCTCTCCCACTTCCAAGAATGGATGTTTGGAGGATGCAACATGATCGATGGGCACATTCACTTTGCTCTTTATAGATGAAGGTTTGTACAAACTTGTTTTTAATTTGCTCAGTAAACGATCAGCAGCCTCATGTTTTTTTGAATCTAGCTAACTGTGCATCGCTCAACCTTTTTCTATTTTTATTTCCCTTGCACAATGTTATTCCTTCACCAATAGGGCCCATAAAATGAGCTTTGACCCGAGAATATGAGTTGTTGAATGGTTTACTATGACATACATTGCACCTCCAAATGTATGACTCACCTCCGGAAACCTGTGATGATCTTGTGGTGTGTCTCCATAATGGAGATGCCACATCAATATTGAAGTTATCACTTTGTTCTTGCCCTGTTGCTGAACTTTGACTATTAGTAGTGGTCATTCTTGCACAATAGAAACTATGAATCTAATAAGGAAAAAATTAACTTAGAAATGTTTTAAAAAACTTGAATATGAAATATACAAGTGCAAATATACAATACAAAAATACTAAAAAAAGATGGCTACACTTATTATTCACGTCAAGAGTTGAATGAGCATGTCAGACAGGATATTTATAGATAGTACATTACCACTACCTGGAGTAATCCCCCGAGGGGTCTGCGACCTAGGATGGCCTCCTATGCTGAGCATTTTCTTGAGATCCAGGATGGTATTATTGTTCGTCCTTCTTATCTCTATCAGCACTGGGAATCACGCCTTACGGTTTTCCTTAGGCTCATTTAGAGTTGGTTCTCATCACCTCAGAGCTTAAACTAATCACCATATAGATCGGGCTGATTGGATTTGTCAGTTGTGTACTTTGGCAGAGGTTGAGACTGAGACCCACTTCATATTTCGATGTCCTCTTTACTATGAGATCAGAGAGCGATTTTATTGCCTTTTCAGACACTGTTCTCTTTCGATGTTCTTCAACTATATTGATCAGCAGTGTCTTGCACTTTATCTTCAGGAGGCCACCCATCTTCAAGAGATTACCATGCAGTCTTTTATACCTCAGGGGCGTACCTGTGATCAGCTCATTACCGGCTTTTTCTCTCTCTCTTGTCTCCTCCACGGGGTTTGAAAAGGCCTTCCACTACTTCTCATTCCAGATCAGTCAGACACTGCACTAGTCTCTCCAGGCAACGACAGTCCTACAGTGGTTCTTCACGACATTCTAAAACTCTGGATCGTTCATGGGTTTATCCCTCTATTACTGATTTCTTTGTGGCAAGGAAGGACTCTTAGTCTTTACCTTGTCTTCTTTCTTGTTTTGTCTCTTGCTTTTATTTCTTCTCGGTCACCGTTTGGTGCTTCTACTTTAGCCGGCTCTTTTGTTTGTATGCTCAGTCCTATAAACCATGTTGGTTTTTCGTGGACATTAATAATATTATCTTATCTTATCTAAAACTTGAAAAATTCATGAAGATCTAAAAAAAATCACTAAAAAAGCTCATGAAATGGATCGAATGCTTACCTTAGATGCTTAATCGTCCTTTGTGGGAGCTTACTAGACACCCTACAAATGATCCTCTTCAAAACTAATGACCTTGCTTTTAGGATGACACAATGGAGACCAAATGAGAAGAGAGCCCAACTGCAAAAAAAATGGGAAGAATGGGCAATAAATGGCCTCTTTTAGGGCTGTTTTAGGGTTGTGAGGCAAATAGGAGTAAAAAATAATAATAATAAAACATATTAAGCACATGTTTTATTAAGTCACTTAAGTAAATGGGCTCTCAAAGCATCCGGGCACATCCTCAAAGCATCCAGATGCTCACAGGATGTGCTTGGATGCTCTCCCATGCACCCCGTGCACATCCACAAGAGAAGTGCTTCCTGGCAGCATCCCTAGCACACCAAAACGCATCAGCATCTGCATCCCCCTCTATCCTAGATGCATTGGTAACTTAGATTATATAGTAATAAATTCATGGTAAAATATTATCTACAGATGTCATTTTAATCTTGCATCTGAACTTGGGTGAAATGAAGTGTGATTTTGGTAATACGCAATTTTAGAATCCCAGTTCATGGCAGGGATCTTTGCTTGAATAACCAAGTTAGGCGATTTCTGGTGATTAATCGTCAATCCGAGCCACCGAGTCACCAAAACTTGGCAAGGTTGAACCGAATTGTAAAATAGCCAAAATCGCTTGAATCATGACAATTCCGGGATCTCCAATTTGAATGATATCCAAAGCATGAAAATTTTATCGGGACAATTATTTTATAGTCTTACTTTATTGAAAAAACCAACCTTATAAAATCAATTGTTAACTACTCTATCCTCATGATCATAACTTTGAAGGCACAAGAATTCAAATAGAATGAGAGCTCCAATCTGAGGTTAGTTGATGTTCTTTGATTAGTGAATTCGTCATTCTATGAGCTCCTCAGCACGGCTCGCATTTCTTTCAAATCGTGATTCTCTTTTGTATATGCAGACATTAGTAACATTAGTAGTGCATTTGGCACATATTCCAATCAGAGTTCCCTTGTTTCCCACTATGAGATTCCATTTTGACTTCAAACTTTATTGAATGCTCTTAAAAACTTATGCATTTAACAATTTTTTATATCTTACCTCACTATCCAATCAAACTTCTACATGTATCCATAACGACATGAACAGTTGGCCAGACACTCACTCAGTTTCCATAATCATCTGTTGAGATATGCTTTGCAAATGATTTATTCTCCATTATCTTTGGAACCCTCCTTTTGAACTCTCTTTGTAATTTAGTCTTTGGTCAGTCTTAAGACTTGGTCTTCAACAATTACAATGTTGGTGACAACTATTGGACTTATATATCCATCTTTTGAAATATCCCCACAGAGTTGCACTTTACTTCTACCTTTCGAAGATGAGATGGTGTAGATACTTAATGGCTTTCACACTGATAGAGGATGTGATCGCCCTTTCCTCGAAATTTCTTGCTATCACCATTTCTCATACTGATTTGCAACTATTCCCTTTTCCAACTCGGGCTCCTTCCTAGTTTCTTATTGTGATCATAGCATGCCCACGACCCACACAGTTCTTAACAAGTTTTTTAAGTGTTGGAACAACTATGAAGGTGTCGAGCTACTCATATGTATCCCTACTTTTACAATGTGTATGAAAAAGCCACCAAGTATTTGGAGAATCTGTCCATGATGTAGGGGAATTCTCGGAAGATACCGATATCTTTAACAAACTCCATAATTCTTGATCTGCTAAGTGAGAAACTTGTGACTTCAAACCATGCCTTAGATGCTTGTCGAGAAATTGACGATATTTAAAAATTTAGAACAATGCACTCAACCTCAATGACACATATTATGGGGAAGTCGGCTATAAACAGGACTTCAGAACCATTTTAAAATGGTTGGGAGTTTGAGGGGGGCCCTGATGGAGCCCAAACTTAGTCTCCATTCTTGTCCAGGAAGAGCTAGCACTGGATATGACAAGTGCACATGAAGACAAAACAACAAACATTGCTGCTCTAATAGAAACTACAGAGATGATATGGGCTAATGAACTAAAGAAGTAAAGGCTCCAATATCTAATCACAAATGTTCATTGGATAGGTGTGACAAATACAGCTGTGTGCAACAATGATCCAGAACATGGCAAAGATTTCTGGATATGACAGTTCTCTATTAATTTAAGCCATAAGAGGCTAGAGCAGACAAAGCGAACAGAGGTCAAACTTGGGGCTTAAAATCAGAAGTAACTGAATGCCTAAGCCAACTCAAGGAAGATGAGATGACTCCTATTGTAACAGACTTCAACTCATTAGCAAGAACTTCCCATGAGAATGATTCCAAGCCTATATTCAGTTCTGAGCATGAAGAGTATAAACTGCAAACAGGTAGAACAATTCAGTCAGCTTTTGAAGATGCTGGTTCTGATGGTATATCTACAGTATACACTGGAAGCATCCATTCTCTTCTTATCTGATGCACCTAAAGACAGTCATTATCTATAAGCACTAGCAGTATTT
Organism: Cupressus sempervirens; assembly: GCA_028749045.1. Classification (NCBI taxonomy): domain Eukaryota; kingdom Viridiplantae; phylum Streptophyta; class Pinopsida; order Cupressales; family Cupressaceae; genus Cupressus; species Cupressus sempervirens. The sequence goes on along the minus strand of CM053785.1, from coordinate 61,031,710 downwards.
TAGTGTTCTTATTTTGGGTTATAAATGCTTTGTAGTTCCTCCAGCAGTCTCTCTCCTCCAAACATGACAGTGACAAATAAATTGAGGAAGCATTACTATCAGATGAAGTGGATTTGGCAAAGGTAGAGTATGGATAATATGCAAATGGACCCATCAGAATCTTACAGATTTCGGAAATTGTACTCAGTAAATAAGAGTTTTTCTGCAATAACCAGTGATGACAATAAAGCCAAATAGATCCACGATAGACTTCAATAATCGAGATGGCAATGATATTGAAGACTAGCAATCTACAGCACATATGATTTACTCCTATGGCTACATTAAAAAGACAACTTGAACCTATCTCCATAAGAGACTGCTGTGAAGATTGAAATTATATATGCACATACAAAATGAAGATGGGAATCTCCAGCACTTACGACCAACTGTTGTGAAGTTTTCACACCATCGCCCCAAAACTTTGGGGACCCCCTTTTTTCGATCGCCTTGGCAATAAATAATTTTTTTAAAGTTGTCCAAAAAATTTCCGATTTTAGAAAATTTTACGTTTTGGACACCTTTAGGTCAGGAAGGAGGAGGTTTAGTTTTCTTTTTTCACCCGGTTTTAAGCTTGATTTTCCAGAACGACTAATTTTATCCTTAGGCCAAACAAATTTCAAAGAACAACACTTGGCAAGATAAAATTGTAAATTTTGTACTTAGACGATTTTTTTTTTTGAAAATTTAGATATAATTGTATAAACTTGAGTAATTTTCAAAAAATGAAATTTTTTGTAAGATTTGGGTTTTTTGGAAAATCTTGAATTTTTTCAATGGAAAATCTTGAATTTTTTCAATGGAAAAAATTCATTTTGTGATGGTGAAATCAAATGGGAAAATCGATTTTAGACTCTAGACAAATGATTTTATTTTTGTTAAAATTAAAAATTAAAATTGCATGGCAAAATCAATTTTGGATTTAAATTGCAAAAAATTGGCATTAAATGGATTAAATTTGCCTTGAAATTTTTAAGTCTTTAAAGAAATTAGTAATTTAAAATTGAAAAAATTGCTTCTGGCTTGCCAAATCCGATTTTTAATGATATACTAATTACTAAATCATCATTAAATGGAAACGTTTAGCATCTCCAAGGCTTTATTTATTTTATTTTTGCAATTTTCGTCTAATCGGCAATTTAAAAATGTAAATTTCATTGTGGTAAAATTAATTTTTAGCTTATCATTTAATCCAGGCCAAAATTGTGCATTAATTAATGTTTTTTTTCCCTCCTAGGTGCAAGTTGGCCAACTAGAGAAGGCAAGTGAATTGGGTATAAGAGGAAGCTCTTTCGCCTTATCTCTTCATTCCTCATTCTTCCTCTTCATGGTGTTTGGCGATTTAGACTAAGGAGCAGATTTCTTCTTCCTTGGATGATTTTTGCAAGGGCAGATCAGTATTTTCCTTGGATGATTTTTTTGCAAGAGCAAATCTGCACTCTTCTTGCTAGGCGAATTTTGTGGGAGCCGAATTTTGAGGGAGCAAAATTTTGTGGGAGCCAAAATTTGTGGAAGACAATTCTAATTTTCAAGAGGGGCTGCAAATTTCTCCCAAGGTTGGATGATTTTTGGTTGAAGAAGAAAACAAGGGATGAAGTTTGATTTTTGTGGCACATGCATGGGCAATTCCAAGAGCACCAAATTCTGATTTTTTCAGCTAGGGCATCAAGATTTGCAAGGGACTTGAAACTTTTAGGTCTAATCCTAAATTCCAAAAGAAGACCCAGTTATTGGTAAAGGTAAGTTCAATTCATTTAGAGTTGAAAGGGGTCCTTAAGTAGATTTCGCTCTTTTGCTCTTATGTAGTTTTGTTTCCCTTGGTTCTTTTTGCATTCATCATCCACCACTTCATCATCCCATTATAGGTTGAAAATTGGAGATCGATAAGTGTAGAATCCATGATAGAAAATTTGAAGAGGCAGAAATAAGCTAGACCACCCCTAGGTTGAAGATTGGAGTGATAAGTGTAGTCCATCCTGATGGAGCCTAAAATTTCTGGTTTCCATTTTTTATCTTGATAAGTAAGCAAAATATGACAAGTTGGTGTTGTTGATGCCTAGACAAAAAGGAGGAGTTATGCATGCTTCTGAGAAGAGGGTGCAAGAAAATGCAGCAATGGATGAATAGAAAGAAAGACCGCTTTCTGGAATTTGTGAAACTTCGTTGTGTGAAGTTGCAGTACCATCCAAACGGGATTCCAAGATGCATGTATCATCCAAAGCTTGCTATCCATCTTGTTCTTTGTGTACAGCTTCAGTTACCTCTAAAGAAGATGATGAGCTGGTGGAAGCTAATCAATGCAATTTGCATGGCAGCAGCCTTAATGAAAGGTCATTATCAGCAGCATCATTTTTTGAGCTAGGCAGGACAACAAAAGTTAACCACTCCAGTATTAATTCTGAGAGCTTTTTGATGAATGGTGAAGTCCAACTGGGAAGCATCTATGAAACTCTAAGTAAAAAGGATAATGATAGTGTTGGAGAGATTTGTATGATCAAAATTTGGGATCAGTGAAGCATGCTGCCCAAGCAGTTGCTGGTTTTCTTCTTGATTCTGAATGTGAAGCTGCCACTGGTTTGGTCTCTATTGGTAAGTGCAAACAAGTGCATTCTGAGGAGGATAGTATAGAAGACAAAAATAAAATTAAGCAACAGTTGGAGGATATGCTATCACTGAAAAAAAATGTCTCCTAGATTCAGGGAGCTTGTACTCGTCCTCAAGTATTGTGCATTAAGGGAGACATGGAAACGAGAGCAGGCTGGGATCTATCAGTGGACTGATCGTACAGAGAGTGTTAAGAAGTTGGATATTGAGCGCATGAATGGGACACAGATGCCTTCCCAACGCACATCTTATCGATTATGCCTCTCAGTTTCTGGTATTGCAAAGGTTGATGCAGTTTCTAATGAATTGCAGACAATGCAAAGGCTGCTAGTAGAGCCTTTTGGTTGTTATCAGAGACCACACCTTAAAATGCCATCTCAAATATTGGACGAGAAAGAAAGAAACATACAAAGGTTCGTAAGTAATAATGCTTTAATTGAAGATCCTGTTGCTGTTGAAAAGGAACAGAAGACTATAAATCCATGGACCCCCGAGGAGAAGAGGATATTTCTGGAAAAAAAATTCTCATTTAACAAGAATTTTCAGAAAATTGCATCCTTTATAGAACACAAAACAGTTGCAGATTGTATTGAGTTCTACTACAAGAATCGAAAATCTGAAGAGTTTGAGATGATGCGGCGTAGGCAACAACTCAAGAATCGAAGAGATTATTCACAGCCGTCTTCATATCTAGTTCATACAACTCCTCAAAATAGTCAATGCAGGGAAGTGTCAATTGTCAGCATTGACAAGTTGCCTATTCCATCTACTACAAGATTGTGCAATGAGGATGGCAGGGCTTTTTGTAGAGATTTAAGTAAAAATGTTCAGAGCACTCACATTGTCTCTATTGATTCAAAAATCTTGTAAAACCCTCCAGTAAATTCAGGTTCAATTGCTGGAAGAAATATTAGTATAGAAGTTTTTGATAAATTAAAAGCAGTTGAAAGCTCACAATCTCCAAGATCTATGATTGAGGAATTTGATTCTCAGTGGACAGACGATGGGAGGCAGCTTTTTGTGATTTCTTTGGGAATGTTTGGTAAAGACTTCAGGAAGATCTCTCAACATGTTGCAACAAAAAGTGAGGGGCAATGCAAAGCTTTCTCAGTAAAACCCGTAAACGACTTGCACTTGATCGAGTTATTGAAAGTTTTGAAATGAATATGCACAAGAATTTGGTACAAGCTGAAGGACATAGGGAAGGGAATACTGGAGTTTCTGCAGACCACTTAAACTGTGTGGAAATTGAACATAGTCCAAGTGGCAATGATGATGGAAATGTTGATTCTGTTTGTGACAGTTTGCCATTGGATTCTACTACTAATTTAGTAAAGGTTAGTGTGAAATCCATAGAGGTACCATTAACCATGATTAGAAGCAATGGAAATGCTGAAGAAATACCGAATATGGTAGATGAAAAGTCAATGGCGGCTTCAATCTCAAAATTCATGGATGGTTTGCCAGAATATAGAGATGAAATGGTTCCATCTAATCATATTGAGGAGCAAATTGAAGCGAACGTGGAAAGAATCATCAAAATTATTTGCTTGTTGGAAGAGCTGTCAGCGGAAAAGACATGTGGCAGGGTCCTCAAAGTGTATGAAGCATATTATTTATCACCAGTGATGGATTTCTAATATTGAGTTATGTTATTTGCAGGAAGAAAAATCACCATGGAGGCGCGGATTTCGAACCCAGCTGTCAAAGCGATGAAGGATATGGTCCACGCAATCACAGAAAGCAGTCAGGATAATAGTCGCAGTGAAAATTTGTGCGGATAAGGGCATGTATGCATGCACAGAGAGGAGTCCTGGAGCGGTTTCCGTATGCATAAAGTCTGTGACATGATGCTAAGAAGATGCACCAGCAATACCTCCGGTGAAATGAATGACATTACAGCAATGCAACGGTATATTTGCTGAAGTTGTGCCATCCATGTTTTTCTGCCATTCGCGAGTTGAAAAATATATACCTTTCGAAGGATATTACCACCCGATGAGGTTGCAAGAGATTGTGCGATGGAAACTATAGTCACCGTGGGTCCAATTTTGGAATATTTTAAATTATGTTAAAGTATTTTGCTTAAGTTATGCTACTATTTAATAATGGTTGGTTATGTGTTATGAAAGGGTGTGATTTTTAGAAAAGAAACTAATGCTCCTTACTCATGTTATAAATATGAGATGTAAAAGCCAAACAAAAGAGAGACTAGACAATTCATATTCATATTTTTAAATTTTACATATCCGGTGCTTTATGATATATTTTTCCTCCAATGGTAAATAAATGAATTTTTGAGCTAAGCCTGTAGATGGTGGATTTTCGATTGAATTCTGGTGCGAGTCTGGAGTCGAGTTGTATTGGATGGATCATCCGTAAGGAGTGTCTCCAGTACGATTTTATTTTTGGATCAGTAAGAAGCATTTATTTAATTTATTTGCATTAGAGTTTTAATTTTTTATTAAGTTTTGTCCTTTATAAGTGTTTTTTATTATTTTCTATAAATATTTCAATACTCGGATAAGTGGATTGGATCATTATTGCATTTTAAATTTGATAAACATAGATATTGTGAAATATTTTATTGTTTCCGTATTTATGCCTAATTTGTCTCTGCAGGAGTTAAAGTGCATTTTAGACTAATTTAATTGCGTTTATATAATTGATCCATCGCATCTGAATTATTAAAATTGTTTATAGTTTAATATATTGAACTTTATAAAGTTGTACGTTTCAACTTATAATGTTGACTCTGATTGCCCATTTAATTAAGCACCGGTCTTTTACTACTGATTCATAATCCATATGCTGGCAATTGTTTCATTTCTTTCTATTGAAAAATTAACATATTCATTTGTTGCAATCATCTGTAACAATCACTTTTATTTAAAAAACATTCATACAATTATTTACTTTTATTTTTAATTTGAAATTTGCACTCTTGAAGCTTTCTATAATTCTTGTTATTTTGAAAGCTTTCATTGCATTCACGTTCTAATTGATCTATTTTAAGTATCTTGGATCTAAGTGTTTCGTCCAGGATTAGGTACACCCACCTCGGTCTTGCAAAGCCGGAAGTGCAGGGGATTTAGATCACATCGGTCAATCCCTTCAAGTTGGCCTTAACCAGTTGGATATCCCAGCATTGAGCAAGCAAGGCTCGGAGGATTCCAATCTGCAGTTTTGGGAACCAACACATCCTAAGGTAACGGCGAGGTAGAAATAAGTGTTAGTCCCACCCTAGGTTGAAGATTGGAGATTGATAAGTGTAGTGATAGGACTTGGCAAGGCAGAAATAAGTGTAGAATCTATAAATAGAAAGAAGATTGGAGATCGATAAGGGTAGTCCATATCACTTAGAACGAAAGGGCAGAAATAAGTGTTTAGGATGGTAGATGTTAGTGCAAGCAAGAACCCTAAGGGGACAAACACTAAGAAAGACAAAGAGGATATAATGCCCAAAACAACTTTCTTCTCGAAAATGAGGCGAATAACCAATACCAATGTCAATATAGTAAATATGATATAGGTAAAGGACAGACTAAAGGAAGGACAATCCCCCATAGCAAAGAAGATATACAAAAGTGAGATTGTACACGCAGCAGCTTTTCCTCCTACCTTGCCTTGTCCAGAACTAGTTATGGAGTGCGCATCCAAGTTTGATCTGATCAGTAAATCCATCATTTTTGATGAAGGGAAGAGGGTGTTGGCCAACATTGGCAAACAGGCGATCGAAGAAGCATTTAACATTCCCCAGTACAAGAGCATGACAATGGTGATGATGGATCAAGCAGCCAAATCATTTCAAGATAACCAAAAAGTTTATTTCATGCATCTAAAACAAGATTGGCTGCACAAGGGAAAGAAAGGAGTAACTAGATCATCGAGGCTCATAGTGGCACATTTCAAATCAGAATATGGCGATCTCATTGTGCTCCTTAGCCAGATCATGGGCCTAGCTCAAGGTATGTAATTCGAAAACTGGATGTACTTCTTTATTGATGAAATTGAAAAAGGAAAAAGAAGATTTGATTGGGCTAGGATCATAAGCGAGAATCTAGAGTTGCAACTTAGAACCGTACAAAACCAAAAGAAATTCTACATGGGATCCTATCTATTTTACCTAATTGCTAGATTGTATAAAAGTCCGGGACTTAAGGCTTTAGGAGAAATTGGCAGTGGGCCAGGGCAATATTTGGTGCATGAATGCTATCCTCAGCTTCATTTGCACAACAACAAAGATTACAAAATGTTTTTTGACACCTTTGCCATGAAGACAGTAAGGGTATTATAAGGGACACCTACTAAGAGACTCTCACCGGAAGCAGAAGCAAAGATAAAGAAATATGGGAGTTGGTTTATCCAATTTCCGCAATTCACCTACATTAGAGTAGCAGGAAGTACAGTTTGTCCCAAGAGGCTTCCAAGATACCCACCCGACAAGGTAGTTTTGATGGAATTGGCTAGGCAACTTGAGCATTATGATAGAATAATGAAACTCAAGGGTAAGATAGGGATTACCTTCTCATTCGGGATTGGCAATGATAGTTGCCCCATCTGTGTCACCTTTGCAGCTGCGGAGAAGGAATTGGAATGGTATCATCAAGGATGGTACAAAGCAAGGCAAGGATTCGATCCTAATGGTCTTATCAAGGTATCTCATGGAAATGCATTTAAATATGTTCCCACTATAGAAGACTTTTGGACCAATGCCAAGGATGACTTTCATGTAAGAAAGCTAGCTTTCTCAAGATTGTCGGTGAACATGATGAGAGATATCAAATGGAGAGGCTTTAATATTCCCAATCAACTAGAAGATGATGGAAATGTGTTGAGAGAAGATTATGATACAGTAGAAGGAACAAAGTTGAATCCAGTAGATTGGGATGATCATCAGGATCCTTCCTTGGAGGCAATTACAAAAGCAGTTGATTTGTATACCAAGTCATGGTACAATGAAAGATTAAGGAAGCTACAAAGTCAAAGGATTCCCCTTACTTATGAGAAGATGAAGCCAAAAGAAGGTCTAGCAGAATCAGTCGGACAGAAGGGTGAAGGAAGTAGCTGGCAACAAGAAACAATTAGGAGCAAGAAGAGAGCTTTGGAGGTTGAGAAAAGAAAAGAACATCCGGAACCTCCAGCAAAGAGACAGCACGCAGTACCATCAAAGGAAAGTATAATTGAGGCTAGAGGCCAAGAAGACAACACAAGTGAACAAAGGACCGCAGTAGAGGTGGGCTCTGATTCAGAGTCAAGTGGTTACAGTGATAGCACCAAGTACTCTCCTCTTTCAAAAAATCAACATGGAGATGACATGTCAGTTACTAATGAAGAAGAATATGGGCCGATTAATATTGAGGAAATGAGTCAGGTGCCCGAGGCCGTTGGTGATGCTTTGTTAGTCAAACCAAATCCAAATTTGGGGAGATGCACCACACCACTATGGTTAAGGAAAATGCTTATGCCATGTGGTGAGGTGGTAACTGCCCGAATAGTGGAAGACATCCAAGGATTAATAGAGAAGGGTGATAGCAAGAACCAAAAACAGATTGCAAAAACAATGGCAAAGGTAATTAGGGGCAACAATGATGGTCATCGAAAGGTTTAGATTGCTATACCAACAGTCAACAAGGCATTGGATGAGATTGCGGCCCAAGAATATGAGATAGTGGAGCATAATTTGAGAAGAAACACAGATGACATGGAGTGTGAGGAGATCTAGGAGGGTGTAGCTTCAATCAAAGAAAGGTTGAGGAAGGCAAATGAAAGGATCATAAAGTTGGAAGCCGAGAACAAATATTGGAGAGATTGCCAGCCTATCCAACAGCTGCACTAGGCAGCCCTTCCTCAAGACAGCGGGCGGGAGCAACATAGAAGAAATATCAGCTCAGCTACATGAAGTCAAGGATTGGATCCATGATACAATCCAAGATGGGCGAAATTTCTTGTCTTCCTCTGTCTCGACATTCCAGTCATTAGTGACTGTTAGAAACAAATTCAGAATATTCGAAGAGGAGTGGAAGGATTTCCTTCCAGTCAAGGATTTAGCTATTGCTAGGCTACAAGCGTTCATTGGGCTACCAGAGACATATTTGGAAAGGGCCAAGTTGGTCGATGAAGGAGGATTGAGTACAGTTGAGTCTTGGTTTGTTGCCTTAACTACCAGACTGAGAACACTCGAGGAGATACAGAATGTAGTTGCACAGTACAGCCCAAGTGTCAACACTTCCATTTCAACCATGATGAGCAACGTTGGGATGGCATTTGATTTTGAAGACATCAGAGAAGAGGACATCGATGAGACAAGACTTGGATCAAGATTGGATGAGTTAACAAAGGTTGCTATCAAGAAGAAACATTTGGGCACCCCTTCCTACCTCAATGCCTTTATCGATTTTGCAAAAGAGTATGAGAAGGACCACGAGAAGACACTACAAGCAGCAAACAGCATGATGAAATCGGTTGAGCTCATGATAAAGCATACACTTTGCCCTCCCATGGAAGAAGTCAACTAAAGGCTAGCTATGTTCATTGCCTTAGCTAAAAGAATGAAGGAAAAGGGGAGATTTATATTAGATCATTTGATGTAAGCCCAAGTGGCAATTTCTCTTTTTTCTAGGATAGGACAAGTGTCTAATTCTGATTGGCTACCATTTTGGTGCCTTCTCATTGGTTGCCACTTTTTCTTTTTTTTCATTGGTCCATTGATCAGGTGGCATCTTCTCATTGGCCAATGGGGTGGCAACCCTAATTAGGGTTTCTAGGATCCAATTTGGATCGTCGGTTGTAAATTTTGTCTTCTATATAAGGCCATTTGCTCTCATTTGTAATGGTCGGAGAAAATTGTTGCATAAGATAATGCCAAAATTGCCTCTCTTTATCGTTGTTGTGACTTGCATGGTGATTAAGAACATTTGGTATTGTTGCATGGTTTCTACTTCCACTAGTTAGAATAAGATTTTCATTTTAAAGTTGCTAAAATAGATTTCATTTCAAGTTGCTAAGTAAGATTGAGAGTAGATGGATAGTTGCATGGTAGCATTAGTGGATGTTTGATAGGGATCAATAACTAGGCCACTAGCATCCTAGCGGCTTGTTGGGAAGCCTTATGTGGTAAACTAGTTTATTTTCCTTTGAATCATTGCATCTATGGAGGTGGAGCTGCTGGTTAACTTTCATTAGATTCGATCCCCGTCCATTTGCTAATCTTTCCATTCATAGGAGTAGTAGAATAGCAAGTAGTTAGGAGTTGGAGTTTTAAAGAGGAAAGTTAGAAACGGATAAGTCATAAGAACATTCACCCTCCATCACCATCAACATCATCTGGCATTCACACCAAATCACCATCACTATCATTCCACCAAAGACCAAGTTATCTTCGAATGAATAACGTAAGCCAGTCTATGTGATTACCAGCAAATCACATCGATAACTAAGTTAGTATCCATAGGTGTAAGGAACATTGGAGTTTTTGCTCATGTCTTCATGAGTATTGACTTTTCAAGAGAGGAATTGAGGGTTTGATATTCTGCATCGAGTGTTCAATTGTTAATATGTTATGTAGTGGTACAAAAATTGACATCAACATTATCTGACGCTAGGAGGGTAGAATTAAATTCATTCTTGGAACAATTGTTGAAATTTGGAGCATTATTGCCTCCATCGTTGTGCCATCAACCTTATCTGGCTCTAGAAGGAGGGCCGAATTTAAATTCATTCTTGGGAAAATCAGAGCGTTATTGATGCGTAGACCCTCCTCGCACAATCAACATTATCTGGTGCTAGGAGGGCTTGAATGATTTTCATTCTTGGATCAACTTGGAAATTCAAAGTAGAGATTGAGGAGGAATGAGCTTTCAAAGTTAGATTTGAGATGAGAGATCTCTTTTAAAGTAAAAATCAAAAAATCAAAAATTCAAAAAAGAAGAAGAAAGGTTTCTTAATGGGCAGGCAAGTGGACATTCTTACCATTTGGTTTGATTTGAACAAAAGGTTACCTCCATGGTATTTGTCTCAACTTGTAGCATCAAGGAAGTGTAGGATACATGGTACTACAGATCATGAGGAGTTGGATTGTTTAGTGTTTCTCTTAAGAATGGATTTGGCATTAAGAGGAAAAAAGAAAAATTCACAAATACATGAGCCTGCAGTACTTGTCAATTCGGAGAAAGATTTTCTTGTTTTCAAAGAAGATATCAATAGGGAACCAAAAAGCATATATGGAAGAAGTTCTTGGTGCAGTGTACACGGTCTCTCACATTCAGAATCCACTTGCCCATCTTGCCAAGACACCATTCACTTGGTCAAGTTTCAATTGGGTTGGTATGAGGAAATATCAGCGGGGGGTGGTAAAGATTTCTTTCAGCTTTTAAGTTGGACACCAAAGAATGAAGAAGGTAAGATTTATCAAGATGATATGGTTGATTCTAATGTTCAAGATAACCAAGTGGATGAACCTTCACACGTTATATCACGAGGTGGAGAGGTTGACAAGAAAATTGAGAAAACAATTGAATTTATCCAAGAGAGAGAAAAGATGGTAGGCAAAGGTCAACATGTGAGGGCACACGAAGAACTACAAATGGAACGTCAAAAGGCAGACGAAAAGGACATCTTTGGTGAGCCTTCATGCATAATTCAAGGGGTGACTCTTGAGGATGCGTTGCAAGAAGTTTCAAATATCCTTAAAGAGGAAGATAATCAAGTGGGTGAGTTGAACATGGAATTACAAGATATCACAAGAGAGTTCAAATATGAGGAAAAAATACAAGGCACTATCTCCACTACGTTCTTTGGGGGGATGCTTGAAGATCCTATAGAAGAAATACAAAAAGAGTCATTGCCCAAAGCCTTTCAAGGTGATCAAGTTGTTGCAAGTGGCATGATTCACCATCAACTTCGACCTCCAGAAATTTTGCCACTTGAAATGGAAGTTGATGGGCAACTCACAAAGACGTATGATGGTTCTCCTATCAGTCTTGAAGGTACTATGTTTGGTGAGAGTCTATATAAAGAATTGCAAGATATTTCTAAAGAGAATTCAAATGGAAATTACATGCTAGATGATGAAGCTCCTATTGGCAAGGATATGCAAGGATTGTTGAGTGGTGATCAAGTTGCTCCCATGGAAAAAGAAAATAAAGAATAGTTTGGGTTGATGCTACATTTAGATATTGTGTTCAAGCAACTTGGAGAGGTGTTTGATGGGGAGAATATCGAAAAATCCTTGATTTTTGAGGATACACTTGAGGAGATTCACAAGGATTCATGGTTCACTGTTCACAGGGACAAGCCCCCAAAGATGATATTTCATGAGCTTGATTCCAAGATTGATCCTGCTTGGACTACCAATGAGTTCAATGTAGATGTTAGAGGGAAGATTCATCACCAATTGCGACCTCCTGAAGCTGTGGGTGATCAATTGAGGTTTAGACAAGAGTTACCACCTAAAGCACACCAGGTTGTTTCTTTCCCTGCTCTTAAAGATGAAAGGTTTGAAAGTTTTTATTTTGATTATGGAAATTCTAGAGAAACAACTTGTATTTGGATTAATCATGGACCCTATGAGTTTCCTCAATTGTTGATCTTGCATGATAATTTTCTTGAGGTTGAGTTTGAGGTGACCAAATTTTTTTCAAGGTATAAGGATGAGTTTGCAAGATTGAGAACTATCACCCAAACCTTGTTACTTTTGAACATCCTGAGAAACCATGTTAGATCTAGTGTATATATTAGATTGGTTAGTGTTGTCCCTTTAGGGTCTTGTACATAGTTAGGATAGGTTTGTCTTAGACCATTTGGTTCAGGAGAGTAGTTTAGTTTGCTTTCGTGTGTCGCTTAGATTGAGTTTCCTTTTAGTTGGGTAGATTAAAGTTTCCCTTTCAATTGGTTAGAGTAGATTTCTTTTAGTTGTTTAGTTTAGGTGTTGTGAGGAAGCTTGAGCTTGATTTGCATTAAGTCATTTGATTTGAAATTTTTTTAGCTTCCCTTAGTTGGAAAGCAGTTTTGGTTTTGGGC